>JAEAOA010001055.1:1527500-1640002 GCA_016746295.1 Potamilus streckersoni | reverse complement strand
GAGATTCCTGACGCGATTGTAGTTGTTGCTTAACAGAATAACGAACATGTAGATATTTCTAATTGCCTCTAGTCGTTCTCGAGCTAATTTAGCTAAGTGTGGATCTTCAATACTCATTATTAATAATATTTATAATGGCTGTTTAAATCATAGCAGCAGAGAGGGTGAAGGTCAACAATTGAGTCGCTTTACGAGTAAACAAAATCGCCTGACAAAATCAAAAAATATGTCAACAAAAAAAAGCTAACCAAAGATTTTATTATACGATTAAATACATAATCGTGTGGAAATAGAAACGTTAGAGACTTTGATTTAGCGTTGTTGACGTTTTTTTTTTTACTCAGCCTCTGCAGGAACCTTTATTTTTTAAATAAACGTCTCGAGCAAAGTTGTCTGTTCACCCTCTCTGCTGCTCGTAAAGACAGACCTGGAAGTTACCTTACTCTAAATGTCCTCACAGATTTATTTATTTGCAAAAGGCTTAAACCAATGAGGAAATATTATTTTAAATAACCCTATGGTACAGTTCTGTGATTATATTTACCACTAATGTCTTGTCGGACATGTCTATATAAAGGACACCTGTTGTAAAGGACAATGAACCCCTATCTTAATCTCATCCACTAATTTAGCCTGCAAAAAAGAACATATGCACAAAGAACAACATTTTCTTTTTGTAAACAGCTGGATGCTTTATTTCTGCATCAAATCATTTATCACTTATGCAACAGTGCATTTTAAGGTTTGGTATTGTTTTCTGTTCTATTCGAGGATTCAACAAACAATTAAATTTGTAATGAGAACATCATCAAGGAACGGAAGTCACATGACCCACATTTTTCTTCCGCAGATGCAGAAAAACATGAGTAACAAATAATTTGTTGTCGAGACGACTGAGGTGTAAGTCCAATGTTAGCAAAATTTAATATTTAGCCATGTTAGCGTGTGAGGCGGTGATAAAACTGAACATTGGTGTAATTGTACCCACACACATTACATTTAGATTCGATATACTTAATCTTTATAATCACGATATCTGATGAGAGAAGTCAAATCAGAGAAAGGTAGGAGAGGTCAAACACTCATACCTACCCTCGATGTTCACAATGCTTTCCAAACCACCCAAAGAAACAATGACATTTATAGTTTTTAAACGTAAAATTCTGAGATGGTCGTGAAATGTCTTTCCATAAAACTGCGCCAGTTTTAGCTAGGTTTTTCTCAGCAGATCCTGAATATCTTGTCACCGGAAATACGTTTGCATTGTCTCGAACAAACATTTTCTTTTTAAAAGCCATATTGAAACGTCCTATTGGCAAAGGATCATCGACAGTCTCGATCAAATCATTAACATTCTGTCTGACATTTTCTGCCTTCAAGTCATCAAGAGTCTTTCGCCAGAACTTACTCATACATCGTCCATGTCCTTGGCAGTTGTCAAGGCTACATGTACGCGCAAAGGAAGTAATGTTCTTGATGAAGGGCCCTAATGTGCTTATGAGGTACTGACGCAGTTGCAAGCATGCGTCACGGTTCTGGAAAGACTGAGAACTGTCCCACATGACCAACCCACCGCATCCTGAGTCAAATGCTTGTGTTATGCTGTTCTCAAGATCAGTCTAGGAACAAAAGTACATCCATTTTAGTCATATAATTCAATTTATTTGAATATGATTTATTCTTTATACTTCGGCATCTCTATTGCAAAGAGTAATTTTGCATGAAAGCATTTTAGATTTTGGAGAGAGAATTATGACATTGTTACCTGTGGAGAAGTAAACAACAGAACCATTCTGTGTAAATTTAGAACGACGTAAAGAAATAGCTCCAAATAAAATATTGCCTGCAATAAATGAAATATGAAATCATAATTATATATGACAAAAGCGAGCTGCTGCCTCACCCGAATTCTAATTAAATGTAAAAACTCAAACCTACTCTCAGTCTCAGAGCCATAAATAATTTGCTACACTTATCCCTGACCGTTAGTCTCAGTCACTTCGGTGTAGATGAAATTAGATTATAAGATTTCAACAGAAACTAAATGAAACACAGCGGATGGGCGGAAAGATACAGAGAACATATATCCTGTAAAAAACGAATAATAAAAAAATGGGTGATAAAAAAGTTTTTACAAATCTGACTATATCGTCTTACCTTGTCGTAAAAATTCAGCGTGTCTCTGTACCGGTACCTCGTATAAGCCAATACAAGGATTTCTGGGTTGCTGAAATGGGTCTTGACTCGAAGGGCTTCACTAAGAATCCCTTGAATCAATGCATACCTTTCTGAGCTACTCATCGGGCTTTCGCTGGTGTAAATGGATGGGACGATAACAGAGCTTGCCTTGAATAACCACTTTAACCTGTAAAAAAAATTGTTAACATCAAGATTTTGATTTTGTTTGCTTTACGGCAAAGTAACACAAGGTTATTCAGTACTGAGGCAATTGAAGTAAAGTGTATTGCCCAATGATAAACCACGGTTGCTGACCCAGACGGATCCTGAATAGTACGATTAGAAACTTTGCCCTCTCGGTCATGAGTCCAGTAAGCTAAATACCGAGCTACCGAGTTCCCCTTTTAACATCAAGGATAAATACGGTTGTTATGGTTTAAAACATCCTATTGAATACTGCTGTTTAGCTCGCTTGCCCACTCAGATAGTCAGGGTTGGTTTTCCAGGTTCCTGTACACACACACGCACATACAAAATACACACACAAACGAGTGCGCATAAATTTGCTGATATTAAATATATTAATTCAAATCTTAAATCAATGAAGGCATTGGTCGACTTTCTGTATGATACCAAAGAACTCGAACGCTAATACGCATCTGTATCTCAACATAAATGGCAGATCGTTCCGGTGGCCTAGTGGTTAGAACGTCCGTATCAGATGCGTGAGGTCGAGGATTCGAAACCCGACTGAGGCATAAACAAGACTTAAAATTATATTAACAGCTGCCTCGCTTGGCGCACAGCGTTAATATGTTAGTGTTTTCGGACTGGTCGGCCTGGTATCAGAATAATGTGATTGGATTGGACATAATTTTACATGCCTGCGGCTTGATGCACAGTGCTAGACATTACTATAAACTGCCACAAGGCAGACATTGTAGCCTTATGACTGGAAAAATGTTAAAGCTACGTAAAAATCCAAATCACACAAACGCACACGCATACACACATAATAGCAACTACAGACATTAAAATCTTATATTCCCCGAGAACACATTCTAACATAAATAAATCAAAAACGTTATATTAGCTCATAATCAGTTGCAAATCATTTTGAAGTAATATTGTTTGATTTCAACTAGCGAAATTAGAATTACAAAATGATAATAATTCACTATAATAGAGAAGGAAAAAATATTTACTTGTCATTGTCCTTCATTATGATGTCCTTGCAGCGAGACTGACCAGGAGCATAGTTATTGCATCTCGGGAACCCATAATATCCCCAGTGGCCTTGTGGTCTCAATTCACGGACTAGTTGAAGCGTCTTCAGCATATACTGCCTATATAAATCCAACATATTAAGTTCTTGATTAAGTTAGGTAGGTGCTTAGGTGCTTATTTGCTTACATAGACAAACTGCTAAATATATACATATATATATATATATATATATATATATATATATATATATATATATATATATATATATACATATATAGAGTATTTCTTTATTTCACCGTACGTCACTACGATAAGATCAATACATGTAATTCTGCATTTTTTTTAACATAATTAAATTTTGTATGTTTGTGTGTGCGCGCTCGCGCCAATAGACCATTAACATCTTGCTTTCAAAGATGTTCAAATGCAATACTGGATAATCTAAGTTATGTAGAATCTTTGAAAGAAACACACGTTGTACTTATTTGAATCATGATTACCTAGCTGCTTTCTCAAACTCTCTTCTTGCTTTCTCTATGACTCGGGTTTTGTTCCAATCCGGATGTTGCGCGCGAACCAGCTCTTCCGACATTTGCTGATATATCTTCCGTATAGGACTGTAGCCATTTCTGTCGTACAGAGGTTCCCACGCTTCCCAATCTATCACCGCTAAACCATCAAAGGATGGATTTGGGATCAGGGTCATTATGTCCTCCACGACCTTCTGTAGATGAAGGGACAAGTTCCCAAGCTGAACAAAAGGTAAATAAAAATAAAAACAAATAAATATAAGTGAAGAAAGGAGCGATATGTCGAATTTTGAAACTCTTAGAAGTATTGATTAAATGCATTGTACCAAAATTAACATAATTAAAGTAGAAAGTGCTAGAGACAGTTCTATGATTATTCTCATTTCATCTCTGAATGTCAAAGGAAACTTGGTTTTGCATCATGAAATTTAACAGAGTAATCTGTTTTGGTACAAAAGTTTTGGCATAACACTCTTCAAAATCAAACCGGTAAAAAGGGGAACGCATGTCAATAACTGATTGTTCAAAGGAAAGTTAATTGCGGCATGATTAGTCTATTCTCGTTAAACAAATATTCTACGTAGGAAATTTTAGGAACCAGTCGATTCTGATTGGCTAATCGAAGCTTAAGGGCGAAAGTCTTGTAAGAAAGTAGTGGCTTTACTTTGCAAAATTGCTTCAGTCTTCAATTTTGCTTGAAAGAAGTTAAACGGTAATCAGGGCGACGAACGTAAATAGTTTTATTTCCCCCGTGACTGAAGAAAAAGGAATTAGTCGTCTCACAAAGTAGACAGACTATATATTGGAAGTTCGTTGGAAAACGAATGAACGGCAGAACGGCAAAGGTACGCAATCTTAGTTTCCATATTTTAATATACTATTTCATTTGTTGATTTATTTGCAAATTTATTATATAGGTTATGATGTATGAATGTATGATTTCATTTTTCCGGATTATAGTAAATGTTAGTTACGACATTTCATTCTTTGATTTTCTAATTATCAAATAATTGAGAGAATTGACAAAACTGCATGTAATTGAATATTCGATGCGTAGAAATGCGTAGGAATTTCATGAATGTACGCTAATATATGATATGTAATGTTTCGTAGATTTACGAATTAAATCTCAGTGTAGCATGCCATGAATTGAGTGTATATTCATATACTAGTTCGTAATATTTAATTGATCAAGTAAACTATTTTAGAATAGTTAGATTTGATGGGCTAAGCCATAAGTAATTTAACACTAGACTGTATTAAATTGCCTAATGTAAGAAGTCATGGGGTGCTAAATACGGGCACATACGTGCTGGTTGTAAAGCGGAAGCTAATGTTTTCCCGCTAAGCTCGTAAACCTGAATTATGGTCGGTATACATGTAATGGTAGCCTCAATTTGTAAACATAACTAATGAGCGAGTGTGTCCTTAAGACAGAATTAGGCAGTACCATCTGAGCTGGGATATATATATATATATATATATATATATATATATCCACACATACACACAAACACACTTGGGAAAAGGTTGACCTATTATCTATTGCTGGAAATTTTTATTTATTTAAGGAAGCAGCTTCCTCAGCCAATTCTCCAGCAAAAATTCCTCAGCCAATTCTTCAGAAAACTACAGCAAAATTCCACAGCCGACGTCCAGTTCTAGATTAAAAATACTATCGTAAAATCTTTTAAGTTTCGAGTGGCAAGAGTCCAAGTCAAAGGCGATTAGACAAAGATTGGAAGTGCAGGAAGGAACGGAAAATTCGATGTCGGATAAAGAAAGGTAATGATGTCATTCAGCGTTGAACTCAAAGTCACGACTCGTAGGCAATGAACAAATATAAAATTTAATCAATTTAACAATAGAATTCCAAATGGAAAGAAATCAATTCCTTTTACTACAAATATGTTATGTCGACAAATTTACTTTTTCATACAAACATGTAAATATGCAATCTTTTTAACCTCTGAAAAAACTTAATGCATGACAAGTTTTAAATCGCGCATATTCATTTCCATCGATAAAAATTAAAACAATCTTCGACATTTCCTCCACCACGTCTGTATCAATTTAAGTATAAATATATCCCCTACGATTTGTTTGAAAATTTTTGTTTCCCTCCTAAATAATTATTATTGAAATTGCCGTTAACAGTCTAATCCATTTAGTGTTTAATTTTAGCAATGAGTCTTATAATTAAAAGAAATACACAGAGAAAGGACGATAAACAAAGGTAGGAGCATATAAGACGCTAAGTTAATGAATAGACACAAAAATAGAATGGAAGGCTGAACGAAAAGTCGAGCGATAATAAACGAGTGTAAGAAAAGACAACAAATCGGATAGTTGCCAAATATATTCACTTATAAATGAATGAATCAAAATAAACAAGAGATAATGAAGAATCATAACATTTCGCAAAGCGGACATTATAATTTTACCGTGAATGGAAACGCAATACGCAAATTACGACATTTAACGGTTGTTACTATTAAAATATGGTTTCATTTACTGTTTGATTTGGCCCGAAGAATAAATCAGTTATCTTGCAAGGCGATAAATCACTAATGTTTCCTAATTAATGGAACTAAAGGCAATATGGAGAGTCTTCATTTCTTATACTTACTATATATGGTTAATAGTTTAACTTTAAGTGCTATTTTGTACATACGGAGCAGAGGAACGTAACTGAGCGTAAGCGTCACATTGTGTACAGGTCCTCAGGTAGCAGAGTCTAAACCTCTCACCTTTGTCGACCACTGCCATCTCACCTGTCCGCCTTGGTTTGAGTCTGTGCTCGACCAATATGGATATGTGAAAAAATTCTTTAACAGTAGCTTTGTGTGGGTTGGTGGTTCTTACTGGGGATTTTTTTTACAAGTTCCTCCACTAGTTTTACTTGCCACCATATATAGAAATTTATAAACTTAATATTAAATCATTACCATTTACGGTTCTGTTTATCACATTATTTTTATTTTTTAATGGAAACAGTTTAGAGAGAAAGAAGAAGAAATGATGTTCAGTCTGACAAAAGCGAAGTACCTTTTCATTTGTTGCGCGTAAAAATAGTCCCAGACGCTAGCTAGTAATGTGCAGTTCCATATCCAGTAATATTTTAAAATAGTCTTATTACGCAATATACTTCAAAGAGCAACTGTCCTTCCAGTCAAAAGAGCATCTGGCATAGATCATCATTTTTCAATACTGGATCTTTTTTGAAAACTCTGGTAAGGTTTAATGTCACGTCGTTCACTTGTATTAAGTTACAATGTTATAACTTCAAGTGTTTCAATACAGTAGGTATAAATATCGATTAGAATGTTTACAATGTTATAACTTCAAGTATCAATACCAGCACCGAGCATTCCAATTTTTGGCATATTAATGTGAAAGATGTTTACTGAATACAGGAATTCCAGATTTAAGGTATTTGCGACCGGATATTTGCATGATTTGGAACAGTACGTAGACATATATAGATTTTATTTGGAGCAGGAATTGCATCACGTAAGAAACGTTGACTATTTGAAGCTTTTTTACCGCGTAAAAAAAAGGTGATGAGTTTAACTAACTTTTTGACAGTCGGGAGAGCGGCAACTGTCCACATTCCTCTCTAAGCAGAGGTGAGTAAAATTACTCATATAATTTAACATTTAAATCGCACTTGTCGTTGGTTGGAGATCATTTTACATGAACTCATATCCTGCCACTTATCAATTGAGCAACACTCATAATTTTATTTGTAACAAGTCCCTGTGTGCTAAATAGGTTATACCGACAAACATTACCTTTTTTTCCCAATGTCCCTTGAGTAATCGATTCGAATAATGGCCGCCAAAATGTTGATAGTAATAATAAAATGAAAAATTTGAAGAAGGCGAGGTAAATAAAATTTTCACACGGTCTTAGTGAAGATAACATGCGTAATAATTAAATGGATTTGTTTGGACCGAGAGAATCGCATAGTGATATGCTAACATGTCAAATTAAAAATTTAAACTGCACGCACAATATGTAAAGTGTACCAACTACGTAATAAATAGTAAGTTGTGTGATGGAAAATTGAGGTAAACCACCAGCAGCAACAACAACAATATTATGCACACTAATTGTGTTCGTTTGTCGGAAAGCAAATATGGCTATGCAAACAATATGGCGATGCAAGTAAGATCTTGTGGGAAAATCACATCAAATTTTATTTCTAGCAACAAAGTGAATTAATAACCTTCCTTTAACCTGGGTACAATTGAAGATGTTTGTTTTGCCAATATCTCCTTATCTTTCTATTCCACCTACGGGTAATTCGTCGAAAGCAGGTTATCGTTAATTAATGGCGCTGTACTGAGATTCTGGCGATAATTTACGCCTGTGCATGCATGGTGTTTTCCATTACGATTAATCATAATAATAGCCAGTTATCGCATAACCTTTATTTATCCAAAAAGAGGCAAAGATGCTTCTGCACGCGCCATATGATGTCATCGGATTACCCATGTAAATTATATATTCGGGGGCTACTTTTTGTAGTTAAAAAAATGCAACTTGTCAAAGTTATCAAGCGTGAAATTAGTCCTTTTAATCCGATCAGTAAAAACAGAAGGCGCTGCAATCAATTTTCGCATGTCCTCAGGCCGTCAATCCAAAACTTGAAGAAAATTGTTTGTCCGGACAGTAACCTGTGCTACCTGCGTAAACATTTGATTTCTCTTATCTGACAGTAAGGAATATAACCATGGTTTCAGCTAAAACAATTTTTCAAGCAAAAATTTTTTTACTCTTACAATAAATATTGTGTGCTCTTTATTTTCATGTTGCTTATTTTTGTCCAAGAATGTTCAAGATAAAATGGGAATTTAAAAAAAAACGAACATGGTGCATGTACAATAAAATGTAAATGTATAATGTAATACGAGAGGGAATAATGTTTTACTTCCATGATTTTAAAATATTCAGAATTTATATTAATACCTTAACAAAGGTTCATCAAGTTTTTAAATAAAGCTGTTTGGTTGGTCATAATATAACGAATGAATACATGTAAATATAAATGGCATATTTTCAGTCTGATTTGATGTCAATTAATTTATTAAATCTAATGTCTGCACAGTTCAAGTTTTCAATTTTCCTGTTTTGTTTGCAGTCACGGTAATGCGCAGTCGAAAAAATTGGCCATTGCTGAAGCCACTTTTTATGATCAAGTAGCAGCAAAAATATCCTGATATGAGTTGAGAAGTATAAAGTACTGATAAGAGAAAATCTCAGTTATAAATCTTTCAGAAAATCTATACAGTTGGTTAAAATATCAAAAGGTGGACCTTCTTATATTTAGTGAGTAATCTTTTCCTAAATTACAGATGTCAATTATCAGAGGGAAAATTGTGGAATAACAGATTGAGTGACATTCAGACAGACATATCTTACCTGCGGCAATCCACCAAACTTCGGTGTTCCATCATTCATGTACTTCGGGTAGTATCCAAGTTGACTCTCGTACAAAATCAAAACTTGGTCCCCTCGGAAAGATCCGTTCCGGTTTACAACGATGTCAAAAGACGACAAGTCTAAACTGACCCCATACTTTTCCTGACAAATAAAAGTGGGAGAGTTCCAGATGACCCCTAACGGATTATTCGGAAGGACATGTCCAGAAACTCTTAGTCCACCGCTGTACATATGGGTCCCCTCAACGGTTAGTAGAATAGTCGCCGATAGAAACAACTTCATCATTGCGGAGTGCCACATGTTGATATGAAGGAGTTATGTGTTCAGTGCCCTGGTTTGAACGTGGATGAAAGGCAGGTATATGTTGTGAAATGAAGCAAAAGGAGCAAAAAATTAATCACATGCGGCTGTAATTATCTATAGCTCTAGTTAGCAAACTCAAAAACTTCATACCACAACTTCAACATCTTTGCCGTTTGGTTCCACTTGCTGATTTCATAAATTGAATGCATATTAAAAAAATAGGACAGGCAACGTATAGAGAGTTATGTATATCAGTGATATGATGCAGTTTCATTTAAACACCAAAAGGCTAAATAGTAGAACATACTGTGAGAGTGCTGGACCACCTAGTACGTTTAATTTTCTATTTCAACGTACACACAAAAACTTATAACATCCGGGGGGTTGCAGTAATGTTTTTCCACTCAAATTCATACATGATGGACTAGAAAAAAGAGCTTACTGGTTGCAGTTTTGAGCCTTTCCCTATCTGATCTGCTTGATTCATTTACTTACTTCAGTGTTATTACCTGACTATTTTTGCTTTCGTTTCAAGAATTATTTGGTACATGGTGAGTAATAATCAGTGTCACAAATGATTAGTGAGAAAAAATTAGTCCAAACAAGATTAGCTAAAAGCATGAGTGGAAAGAAAGACCAAGACAAGCAACAAATGAAAACCAGATTAGAGTGGATCCGTAATGGAAATATCTGATACAAGTTTGATTGAATCAAGTTTAAGTACAATTCAGCTGGACTTAGATGAAATAAAGCAAAGCCTCAAAGGTAGCATTTCCAAAGCGGATTTTATATCTGCTATTGCTGATTTGGTGAAAAAGATGACCTTACAGAAATTGTCTCTACCATTGTGAGGAAATTGTTAGAGAATGTGAAGGAAGATCTGAGAAAGGAGATAGCTGTAGAAAGTGAAAGGGTAGTAAAGGAGAGGAAAAGGAGAGCTGATGGATAGGGTGGAATCACTGGAATTCGAAAACCACCAATTGCCAGAAAAACTACAAAATGACAAGAGGCAAAAATGGACAATGATAAAATGAAAAGTGACATGAAAGAATATGGCAGGAGATCAAAACAAGCAAGTGCAGCCTCAAACCAAATACAACAATTTTCAAGGAAGCTGAATGATAAAGTTTTAGGGCTGGAGGAGGAGGAGAATGAAATTCTGAGAGAGAAAATTCCGAAAGTGGTGAAATAAGTCACAAAGATTAATTTGGATAACAGGGACATAGTGGCTGTACATAGGATTCCAGGCCGACAGGGACAGCCAAGGCCAGTGATTGTCCAATTCTGGAGTATGGATTGTAAACTTCCAATTATCAAGAAGCGGAAAGACTTTAAACAGAGCAAAGAAATTAGACTGGTAGAGGATGTGACGAAGATGAATACTGAACTTATCAATAAAGTATCCAGGCATCAGGAAATTGATAGTGCATGGTACTTTAACGGTTTTGTGTACGGTAAAACCAAATCAGGGAAAAGGATAAAATTTGACATTTATGATGATATTGATGAGAAAATTAGACGATAAGTGTCATGTATATGTACAATTTCTGCTGCTCACATGGATAATAGCGTAAGAATTATATCTATGAATGTTAGAGGCCTGCCAGGTTCAGTTTTTAAACGATGGGATATTTTTCGATGGGTAAAACAAAATGTATCGATAGTATGCTTGCAAGAAACGCATAGTACAAAGAACGATGAAATATATTGGGCAGCTGAATGGGGATACAAATGTATATTTAGCCACTGCTCTAGTAATAGTGCTGGGGTTGCAATATTTTTTAGAAATACGTTCGAATTTGTAATTCATAGAGAAAGATGTGACAGTCAAAGAAGGTTTGTTATTTTAGATATTACAATTAACGGCAACAGAATAACCCTCGTGAATTTGTATGGTTTTAATGACGATATTCCTAGCTTCTTTAGAAAGTTAAAGGAGAAGATTTTATTTCTTGAGAACTCATCAATTATAAAGTGCGGAGACTGGAATACTGTTCAGGATTTAGACTTGGATACTTATATTTTATATGACAAACACCAACAGTCTAGAGCAGTGATCCTAGACCTAAAAACGAATTGGAACTAATTGATCCCTGGCGAAATTTGAATCAAGACTTATACCTGTATACTTAGATTGATTGATTGATTGATTGAATTTTAACGGCGCACCAGCACTTTTAGGCTATTTAGCGCCATACATTAGGTCATATTTGTAAAAAGGTTCAATATCGGCCAGCGATATAGTAAAAAATCCATAGTAGATAAATATAAAATGGTAAATGTTGGTAACAGTTAAGTATACTTAGAGGCAAACCTCTCCCTTGAAACAAAGTAGATTAGATTACTTTCTCGTGTCTGAAGACATTCATATGATTACGGTTGATGTTTTTATCTTATTACCTGGATATAAGTCTGATCATTCAGCTATTGCTCTGAGTGTGGCTTTTTCAACATGTTCAAGTCAAAAAAATATTGGAAATTTAATGCCCAACTGTTGAAGAACATTGAGTATATTGTTTTAGTCAAAAGGTGTATAACTGACACTGTAAATGAATATTATGTAGGGGTAAATAAAGATTACTCCCTCCATGTTTCTCTTTCCTGTAATGATCAAATGTTCTTTGAAATATTGAAAATGAAAATAAGATCTGAAACTATATGCTTCTCTATTAAGAAAACGAAAGGGAAACAGGAAAAATTGTAAAACAATCAACAAGAAATAATAGAAATTTATGGGGAACTGTTGAATAACACAGATGGGGAAACTTTAGAAAAGTTAGAGGAAAAGAAAGCAGCATTAGAGGAATGTAGGAGAAAGTACATAGAGGGTGTTATCATAAGATCTAAAGCCAGATGTTATGAATTTAGAGAAAAAAGCACAAGGTACTTTTTAAATCTTGAAAAAAGAAATTACGTCAATAAGACAAAAGACGAAATTATTTTAAACAATGGGACAAAATTATCTGATCAAATATATATTTTAGAAGCCCAAAAGCAGTTTCATATGGAATTGTACAAAAGTATAATTGTTCAGCTTGATGACGAGGGGACTCAAGAAACTCAAAAGAGATTATCTAACCAAAATAGATTTTCTAATCACAATATTAAACTCAGTCAAGAGGAAAGAGATTCGTGCGAGAGTATGCTTACATTAAATGAATGTGGTTTGTCTCTAAAAAATCTCTAACAAAAAAATGGGAAACGGAAAAAGTCCTGGCTCAGATGGATTCACTGTAGAGTTCTATAAATTCTTCTGGAAGTTTATTGGGGGATTCCTTTGTAGATCAATAAATTATGGATACACTGTAGGAAAACTTTCAGATTTTCAGACTCGAGGAGTCATAACATGTCTACCGAAAGAAGAAAAAGATATAAGATTCTTCTAAAATTAGAGATCTATATCAAAGTAAATATTGACTATAAGATCGCTTCGTGAGCCATTGCAGCCAGGATCAAAAAGGTTCTTCACTCAGTAATCAATGATACCCAAAAAGGATTTATGAAGGGAAGATTTATTGGAGAAAATACCAGGCTATTATACGATATCATGAATCAACTTGAAAATAGATATGGTTTATTATTACTAATAGACTTTGAAAAAGCATTTGACTCAATTGAATTGACCTTTGTAGAAGAAGCGTTACAATCTTTCAATTTTGGTGATTCTATTTGAAAGTGATTTAGGCTGTTTTGTAATGAATCTAAAAGTTGTGCTATAAATAATGGACATGTCATCTTTTTTTAGATTAGAAAGAGTATGTCGACGAGGAGATCCCCTTGCACCTTACTTGTTTATTATTAGGGTTGATGTTTTAGCTATAACTTTAAAAGCAAAATGTGGATGAAGGGGATTGATTTTTTATGTCAATGAATAGAAATTGGGTCAGTATGCAGACGACGCTTTTATTCTTGATGGATCTCAACTTTCTCTTAAAGCAGCTATAGCGAATATCTTGCAAAGTTTTTTTTCTATTGTCTGGACTTAAATGTAACATAACAAACACAAAAGCTATTTGGATTAGAAACAAGAAATTTTCTAATGAAATAATATTCCAAATATGGGCCTAATTTGGTCCTCTTCAAACTTTACACTCCTTGGCATATATTTTTCGCCAGATCTACAACAAATGGTGGAAATTAATTATATAAACAAATTATATTAACAAAGGCAAAACGAATATTGGCAAGCTGGAGTAAAAGACATCTGTCAGTTGTTAGTAAAGTAATTGTTGTAAAAACCCTTGTTCTGCCCATATTTATACATCTTTTCTCAGCACTTCCAAATCCATCAGCCAAGTTGAAGCAGAACAAAATCGTACATTATTTAAATTTGTATGGAGTGGAACGGTAGAGAGAATTGAACGCGATATATTAGTAGTCCCAGAGAACGAGGGAGGACTCAATATGATACATATATTCTTTTTTAATAAGTATATTAAAATAAGATGGGTAAAAAGATTGTTGGAAAATGAATATGGAGCTTGGCAGAACTTAGTCAATACAATTATACTCAGAAATGAAAAGGATATTTGGAACTCTGGGAGAAGGAAATTAAAAGAATTTAGTAAGCTATTAAAAACAGTTTTTGGAAAGATGTCATTTTGGCAGTATCTTATTGGAAAGAAAAACCGCAAAGTGCAAATGAGTTCCTTTTAATTTTATCCCCTCCCCCAGAATGTAATTATCAATACAAATCCTGGACAGAAACCGGTTTTGAAGTTTTGAATGATCTAGTAGATGATCATGGCAATTTATTACCTTTTGAAATGATAAAACAAGAAACTAGAAGAGGTGTCTTATTGAAATACTTCTCCTTAATATCCAAAATTCCAAAAACATGGAAAGAATCCATAAAAAAAAAACATTTAGTACATAATAATTATGAAAGGCAGGAGGATAAAATAATGGATCTGAAAAAATATAATTCACTCAAGTTTCTTTACAAAGATCTTTTAAAAAGGGTTAAAAGGCAATATACTGCTAAGCAAGAATCTTGGATTCAATTATTAAATACAAATATAAGTAGAGAGGAGTGGTCTGAGATTTATAGCAGGGCGAAATTTGGTGCCAAGGATACCAAATTGATCTCTTTTAATCGATACTAATGATTTTTAGACAAGAATAAACATATTGGACGATAACAAATGCACGTTTTGCAAGAGGGAGAATGAAAGTATTGAACATCTCTTCTATGATTGCAATATTACTTCACAGTTCTGGTACAGTTTTATTGATCATTTCGCACAATCTTGCCCAAATATTGTACATTTGTCCAAAAATGAAATACTTTTAGGAAGAGAACAACTGGACAGTTTGTGTAATTTCTTGCTTATTTTGGGAAAATATTACATTTATACTTGCAGATTCAATATGTAAAACCCTTCCATCTATGCTTTGAAGCAGAGAGTTGTAATGTATAAGAACGTTGCAAAATATGCTGCTAAGATAAACAAAAATAGGACCAATTTCTTAAGAAATGGACCTGAATAGATGAATAGGTAACTTGTATCTGATTAGATGGTAAACAGGAACAAAACAATATCTTCTAAAGCTTATGTCACATACATTGTGTCATATGCATGTGTGCGTAAGTGAGTGCATGCTTGTGTTGTCTTTTATTTTTTCTTGCTTTTAATATAGATTATATTTACTATCCCTAGTTTATCTGGAAACAAGAAGTTTTTATTGTAAAGTGACCTTGGGATGGTTCGCCGACCAAATAGTCAACCTATTACGGTGATAAAAAACAATTTTTGAATTTAAAAAAAAAAAACATTTACTGAAACCTCATGTTCACGAAAACAGTACGTATTTATGCTTAAGATCAGCAGATACCAAAAATATTGTTGTACTGTCATGGATGTAATCATTGTTGTATCGTCATCGATATAATCGTTGTTGTATCGTCATCGATATAATCATTGTTGTATTGTCATAGTGGTAATCATTGTGTTTTTGTCATCGACGTAGTCATTGTTTACTGTCTTCGATGGCATGCTTAATATCGCCCATTATTGTTTATAGTATGGACAAATAAAGATACGTGAATTTCTTTAAAAAGATAAAATGTGATGTCTAGCTTGTATTCTTGTGGCATAATAAAAAAGACCTTGCAGTCACTAAAGCAAAGAAAGTAGAAAAAACCTATAACATCCGATGTACCAGCTTTCATCCTCTATTGTACACAAAATTTACTAATCATCTGCTCTAATATTTATAATACATATATGAATATTAACTTTATTACTCTAAAAAAAATTATCAATATTTTTATAAAATACATCGAAAACGAAATACACACAAGAGCACACACACACACACACAAGAAAATAACGAGAGAAAAATACTTTTTTGAACATGCCTCGCTGCTTTTAAAAATTATTTCCTGATCTTCTTTATGATCTCGGCCTGGTTCCTGTATGAATGATCCTTTTAATAAAAATATAACGTAAATATACTTTATTTATATCACATGCAAATTCACATACTCGCATTTCCAACTGAGTTAAATTGCAAAGGAAACTATGCATTGACGGAATGAGCGAACTCTTCATATCCTTGCCCATTGTATCCGCTACAAAATATAGTCCTCTGCCTATTATAGCTATTTACACTTCTCTTTGAAAATTGATAATTTGCTTCTTTTCGTTATTTTTGTGCTTATATTTTAGTTTACAGAGTTTAAGTAATTATAAAATATACTTATGATTTAAACACGAAAGATAGCTTAAATGAAGGAAAAGTACAATATCAACACAACATCCCTTTCTTTTGAACACTGAATGTGTTGCCATTCAGTCACCAGCTTGTATATTGAAATGAATGGAGACTATAGACTAATTCAAATGACTGACCAATGGGAGGTAATTAAAACTTACAAATGTATTACATTTGTTAAAAAATAATTATTGCGCTTTTCTCTCTCTCTCTCTCTCTCTCTCTCTCTCTCTCTCTCTCTCTCTCTCTCTCTCTCTCTCTCTCTTTTGTTCCATCAATAATAAGTCCATTGATAGCTAGACTAGTTTTTATCGAGGAGCTTGCAACGTCGATGGTAGACTAATGATAAATAAGCAGGAGAAATTCATCACCGATCCGAAGAGCATAGTTCTACGTTATTACATTTCTATGGGTAAATAAGAACGAGATTTTTTCAAGGAATACTGAAAGACGTTAGAAGCACAGTGTTACACAGATAAAACGAGTTAATATTTTTCGATACAAATGTAGTAACCTTTCTATTATATTTACTGAATTTGCTTTTATACCTAAGGCAGAATAACAAAAAAGAGCCCTCCACCAGAAGTCAAGTAATTGAAATTATGCTAGTTTCCTAAATAACAGTAAGTTCAACAATGCACCAAAAAGTAGTAATGTACACATAGAACCACCCAGCGAACATTGAGCTTGGTAGCGAATATCGCGCTCCCACTCATTCGTTTCAAAGTTCAATCTCATTTCGGTTCATTTCAAGTTGAAATTTAGAGTCATATTGTGAATGAATGCGCACCCCACCCACCCCACCCCCAAAATGTTTCTCTTGATCTGGAATGGATGGAGTTTGTTTTTAAGTTGATCGAACCAAGTTCTATTTTTCAAGTTGTGATGGAATGGATAACTAGCTGAGTCAATTCCATATGATCTTCATATGCCTGGAGGGCCTGGCCTCGATGCAGATGGACATATGTCTGAGGATCTGCCATTGATTATTAGGACTCGTAACGAGTTAAAAATATTAACTGAAATTCTCAAAAAGATGTAGGAATAAATACCACATTCATTTTGTTTCGAAATACAGGAGAATATGATTTCTGTTGGAAATACAATTTCGTGACGTTCATCAGTGTTTGGAACTCATGGAATTATGATTATCAGCAAAAACCTAAAGAGTATACGTTGACAATATAGTCACAATGAAGAAGGAATAAAAGGCTGGGACGATATGGCCCCACGATTTTTCTAAAACAAAATGGCACACTCTGTGAAGATATAGCCTCAATGGGAATTTTGTATTAGTGACTATCACACCCTGGGACTGTATAGCGCCAAGAGGTATGACAGGTGCTGGACACTTGGCACGATACTGGACACTTGGCAACAGTGTAGCAAGGAGTTGATCTAGTTTGACCTAAATACCCACAGCTAGAACTACGACTATAGGGAGGGACATATACATATACATACATACATATTCAATACATACACATAGAGACATAGAACACATAGATAGAGATATGGCAATATTTTTGTTGAAGATTATAATCTTTTCGAGGCATGGAAAGTGGCCCTGAAAAGGGCCGTTGTTTGTTATGTAAACATCATGCTTTTAACATACGGTACATCGCTTTGCTCTATTCTTTCTAAAATTTCTCAAAGCTTGTCTTAAACTGAATCTCACTTCTGGTCCAAAGATGAGAGTCCGCTTTAAACAGCCTTGTCTTTCCACAAAACATCTTCTTTTCCAAACAGTGGCACCCTTAATCCGGACGACAGTCCATTTTATTTTCACATACATGGGTACGTCCGTACGAAAAAACAATACGATACCCAAGTAGAGGATTCGACGTCGATCAACATCTTTGTGACGAGAACAGATGAAGGGAATGAAGTGAGCCTCGTTTATTTATAGGGGAAAACTGGATCGAAACGGATTGCAATGGTTGACCAATCCCAACAAGAGTTACAAAATTCAGTCACTTCGCGGAGTCTCTCTTCCAATCCGAAGAGAACAACGTGTGACGTCACAATCTCTATGTATGTATGATAGCGTTTGTACATAGGAAATGGACGCGACATTGTTTGGTTTAATATGACGGAATCTAAGAAGATAATGACTCGGTGAGAACCTTCTGTGGAGACGAAAAGCGATGACATAGCAGCGTCTACTAAAGTGAACAAAGTGCTACTTCCAAAAAGAGGTTGATGTCAACTGGGATTTATTAGATTTATTTCTCTTCGCAAGAATTTGTACCGGCACCAGCACCTTAGCCACTTTCTCCACAGCCTAACCCTGTGACTACACCAGAGGTACCACCTCTAGTCATGATTGAGTAATCATTGACAGGAGCAAGTCTACAAGTAGACCTTGACCTTGGCAAAGCCTTAAGGCAGTTAAAGCTAATTGCTTTTCGTTCCTGAGTTTGTTCTCATTCAAAAGCGCAAACATTAAACGTTCCTTTTCATGGTCACTAATTTCTTTCGAAAATATTCCCTTGCATAGCCCGTGTGTTTGTATGTTTGTGTGAGTTTGTGTCTCTGTGTGTGTGCGTGAGTGTATACACTTATTCTAAAGATCAAAACTAGGAGACACGTTTTTCAGTCTGGTATATTCTGGTACAGATATTAACAATCCAATTCACAACACTTTTTTGAAAAAAAGTTCAAACTTATGTGTCTGTGTTTGGTTCTCTCTCTCTCTCTCTCTCTCTCTCTCTCTCTCTCTCTCTCTCTCTCTCTCTCTCTCTGTATTTTTTTTTAATTTCTTTACTTGGTTTCGGGTTTATTCCTATCCTCTTCTTCCTCCTGTTCCTGTTGTTTCTTAGGGCACTCTGAAGATCAGTATCCTCTATCTTGACAATAATAACAGATGTCTCGACTTTTGTTGTCTTTACACTGCTTGTTTGATGGTCTGGACAATCTGAAGTCCAATTTCCTTTATCCTTACAGATACAGCAATTATTTTGACTTTTATCTCGAAAAGATGAAGAATAGTTCGTTGGATTTTCTGAAGAAAACTTTCGTATGACACCTCGCAAAGCTCTAATCAGAAGTTCAATCTGCGTGGGTTCTTCCATCGTGCTGATTGGTTTCAGAGCAAAATGAATACTGAGAGGGAAGGAACTAGCCCTTTATATATGCACTGGTGTGACAAGAATATATAGGGACTAAGGCATTTCAAATGTAGTCATTTGACATTTTACAAACAAGATGAAACGATTGCATCATTTTTAAAAGAAAGGCAGAGAAGAAAGTAAGAGGCAGAAACGTGATTAATCGCCTCGAACAGTCGCTGAAGTCTTGGCTCAAATTCATGATAGTGATTTTGAAGACGAGATGAGTGAACCAGAATCTAAACCAACTAAGTCTACACCCAGTCAAAATCCATCACTATCAGTAAACACTAAAAATGTTGTAAAGTAGAAACTTGTTTATATTCCACTATGGTTGTTTTGATGTGTCTTTTATCCATGTATTTAGCCATTTGGCTATTATGTATTTATGTTTTTCGTGTAATTCACAGTTAAAAAAGTTTGCAATAAACGTGTCCTGAAAAAGTATAAAAACTCTTGTTTTGTCTGTCTTCGTGTTAAAAAAAGGTGACATTCCTGACACTACTATGGCTACCTCTCCTGTCTACTCCCTCTCCCTCCACTTTCAAAGTCATTGACGATCGTGCTAGTTGGGAGGCCTTGTAACTTCAACACATTTTTAGCATAAAGTTCAGGCAAAACCGAATTTGACAAACGTATGTTCGAACATAACCATGATTTGATCGATCGTCCACCTCAACGTATCGTGTGGTATTATAAAAAGAATGACAATCGGCTTACAGCCTTCTACCAGAAAGTCAAGGTGAATCCATTGTCTTTTTGGAAGGCATTCCTGTCGAAGACGAGAGAACCGTATATGATACCCGTCAAACCCATTTGGCTATTTTTTATGACATGTTAAGAGAAAAAAAGAAATTAAACTGTGGATCCGAAAGCGCCCAAAATTGTCCCCAAGTAACAAATTACTCCCCAACGTACCCAAACCAAAAAGATCCACGGTGTCAAGAATTGGTCACGTCCTCCGAAAAAGAAAAAGAGAAATGGTGCCAAGAGAAAGTCACTACCTCAGAAAAAGAAAAAGTAAATTCCACAGAAAACAGTTTCTACCTACATCTATGAAAACGTATCCTCCAGCGGTGATACCCTCATCCAATTAAGAAGCAGTTTCCGCTGGTCACAGAGTACCTGCCCCCAAAATCAAAGTCCAAGAGAGATCAGGGGTGTTACAAAGTTTACTGGATTTGTACAAACAAGAATTAGCCCTTTGGGGACTCTTTCTTAGCGACGTGTGTTGCCTGTCATCAAGTTTTTAAGACGTAAAGGTAATCAGTGGTGACGCATTCCCATTTTAAAAAAGACCTGACGCAAACCATACTAACCAGTGTTTCTGTGATCCTGATCACCTCATGATGACCTTATCAAGAAGTGCACATCGTTACCAACGTCGTTCTTCTGTTCGAAAATGAAAAGAAAAAGCAAGGGACTGTCTCCTCATTTTGTTAAACATTAGGATATGTTGTCTGTCCTGTCCAAAGCTTCTCTACTCATGCGGGAAAAAAACCTCATTCAAACTGCCTCCAAAGATGTCATCGATGCCGTCTGCAAATGTTACCTGAATGTTTTGAATGGTACGATACCATTGTCTCCAAATCAGAAAAAAATCCTTAGCCAAACATCGACTCGTTCTTCGCCAAATGGTCCAAAATAAAATCCATATTCGTCAAAAGAAAAAGATGTTGATGCAACGTGGAGGAATTGTCATTTTTAGGAAACTTGCTGGGCACTGTAGGACAATCCTTGCTGAAAAGAGTATGGTGAACATTTGGGAGCAATACTCGACTTAATACGACAATGCTATGATATGCTGACCATCCGCTGTTGACTCGTCAACCTACGAAGATGCCTTTCAGACTTGCTAAATTCAACGAAACTTAATTCAATTATATCGTGTCAGGCTAAGCCAGATACCTAAGCCTTAAGAAATAGAGAATGAAACGATGCTCCAGACTTCATTGAAGAGATCTTTAGGGAAGAAATTAAGAACGAAAAATAAGAATGGACTCAGAAATACAGGCTTCAGAAACAACAGAGAGAAGAACATCAGCAGCAGCAGAAACAGCATCAAAAAGAACCAAACAGAGGATTTTATACTATACAATAGACACCAAATAATTATCTTTCTCTTTTCGCAGAAGCAGGCCTGATCGTATAGGAAAGCCTGCTGCCAGACAGGGTCGCAATCTTTGACAGTAAAAAAAAAACAAAGATTGTCATTACTCTCTGTCAGCAATAAAAACAGCCAAGGTCAGGGCTATCCAATATTCATGAAAAGATATACTCCTTCCATTTGTCAATACTTTAAAAAATTTAGAAAAAAAAAGAAGTGTGCCTATAAACAATTCGTCTCTTTGGTCAGTAAAAGAAACTAAACTAATCCACCCTTTGTTTTCTCTATCTTGTCCAACAAAATCGGGTCTGTGTTTGTAAGTCAAAAAAGTAAAAAGTTAACGTGAGTGTTACTTTTGAATCGGCGCTTTTCTTTCATATCATGGTAACAAAATAGGTGTTAAGGGATGTTTCCCATCACACCCGTGATCCACAAAAATAAAGCCAAACGAACGTTTATTTGGCTACCATTGTGAACCAGTTTACATTGGACATGATTGGAAGAATTGCCAAGCTTCTTTAACTCCAAATACACCTGTAATATGCAAGGCGCATTTTAGATGAACGAACCAGGGAGGCCATAGAAGAAAGAATTAAGAAAGAGGCGGAAATAGAGAAGATAAAGATGAAAGGATCTTGTTTACTTCTTCGTTTTACCGCTGTGTGAAGTGAAACCTGATGTGAGGACACCTACAGCAGCAACAGCAGAGCAACCACCAGCAGTGCCACTACCAGTACCATAACTTATTCATCCACGGTTGTGGTATAGGAGGGAATCCTTCACTGTCCTAGAGACAGAAGATTGGGAGAGTGATGCCACTCAACCTCCGTCCGCTCTCCCAGTCACAAATGTGAACTGGGAGAATGACTGAAGTCGGTGATGTGTGTGCGAATCCCGTCCTGGAAGATGCCAGCATTAGCCAGGTGCCTATGGAGTTCAAGAAAAATAACAGTTCTTTTCAGAGCTAACCAAATCTCTACAAAAGAGAGACTATTAAATTTGCCAATTCGTATGAATCTAGTGTAGTGTAACTATAAACACTCACTCCTTTCCTGATGTGTGTGTGTGTCTGTGTGTGTTTTTATGCAAGTTCATTGGTGAGATAGTATATTGGTCTGTTTAATGCTGCTTGTTTTGTTGGTGAGATAGTATAGTTTGTGTTTTATGCTGCTCGTATCGTTGGTGTGGATGGTATATTTTTGTGTTTTATGCTTCTCGTTCGTTAGTGTAGATGGTATTTTTTGTGTTTTATGCTGTTCGTTTCATTGGTTTGGATGGTATATTTCGTGTTTTTATGCTGCTAGTTTCATTTGTGTAAATGTTTTTTGTGTGATTTATACTGCTCGTTTCGTTGGTGTGGACGGCATATATTGTGTTTTATGCTTCTCTTTCGTTGGTGTGGATGGTATATCATATGAGAAGTGAGTTTAAGGAATGTTTTCCCTGACGTCCGTATTTCACATATATTTCACCATTCGCACCATTCTACACGGAACAAAAGATGGCAAGAAATTACGAAAGAATGCTAAGAATGCAAGAGGTAGTTGATACCTTAGTCATGTTGGAGGAAATGTTGGTGAGAGTTGAGTATGGGTATTATAGCCCCCATCGCGTACAGATGGAAATTAACAATTTGAAAAGATGTTAATGAAATGATATCCATTGAAAAGGAAGAATATAAGGATATTGATGACAAAACAAGGATGAGAGAAAGAAATGAAAAATTGAAACTGTAGAGAATGAAAAAAGAAAAAAAAGAAAAAAGAGGAGGAGAAGGAAAAATAGGAGGAGAAAAAAGAATAAAAGTGTAGGAAAAAAGAAAAAGCTGGTGGAAGAAGAGAAGACATTAGAACAAAAAGAAAACAAAGACCCTTTTCAAGCCCACTTTCCATACCTCAAAATGATTAGTATGTCTTTTAATTATAGAATATATGTATATAGTATGTACGCTGTATCGTTGATATATATCGATATGAATTCATTTTTCCAAACCTCATTTCCTTTTCTAGAGAAATTCTTACATCAGTGTTATGTCAATGACACAGCGTATGTGTACACTGTGCTATTTTTATACAATGTTATATGATTGTTATGATACCAAGTTGCAATAGCCGGTTGAGATGAGTAGGTCCTGTCATACGCTGTCATTTATTGCACGCCTTATTGTGTGTTGTTTTCTTGTCATTCCCATTAATATCATTTTTAAAATGTTAAATTGTATGTAGGTTTCTCTCCATCTATCACTCACTCTCAGTCTGTGTTCGTTGCTAGGCCTTCAGTGTCAGATTTGCCTAGCTTGATCCAAGAAACCAAAAGAACTATGTAATATTGACAAGATATTAAACTAGAAATCCTATGAATACTAGACTTTATCATTCAGAAAGGAACAACCAACAATTCCAGTACTTAATCAATAACGACCCCATACAATTACAAGACTTCAAACTTCGAGATCTGAAAAAATATATCCTTTAAAGTACAATATCAAAAGCGAGTGAACACGGTCTTTAAGCGAAAGAAAAAGATACACTACCTTGAAACTTTCATCAAAGCGAATAGCACTGCAGTCGTATCTTTGAAACAAAAACAACTTTACTGAGTAGCTACAGGTGCAAAATTGTCATATCATGATATTAGTACGTACACAGAGAACTGCTCGGATTGAAAATATCCCCTTTCTCTGATGCGTTTGCAGAAAATGTATAGCCAATATATGCGAAGGTTGCAATAAAACATAAAATATCTCCATTTAATACACTCTTGGGGTTGTACAAGAAATGTCAAAATCTCTGGCCTGAAGAAGAATGAAAAACGTTTCTAACATTATACAATATAACACTTTCAGTAGCAATGACGTCACCAATGGTTGACAATTCGAGCAGTGGTCATGGTCTACAGCTAGGATGTACTGATGAGAGAGGGGCCGCTATAAGGTGACGTTGTATGCATATGCAAGCTGCACAGTGGAGGAGAAAGTTGGTATATCTCTCGTGTGGTAATTTAAAACAAACTATGCATGCTAGGCCTTATCTGACCAGACAGCTATCAAAATGGCTGTTCCACGTGGTCGTAAATAGAGTTATAATCTAACATGTGCAATTATTGAAACAGAGACAATGAAATTTCACATTTTCACACAGTATACAACAAGAGCTTCTAATAGCAAAATAAATTAGTTATAGAACTATGTATATACTTTAAAATATAAAGTTATATGCTGGCCTTTTTCCAGTCCATATTTAAAGTCCAGGAAGCGAAAATGACCGAGTGGAGACACTAGTCTTTTGAAAGATGCACATCTGAAATAAGGCCAAGCTGTCTTCTCTATAGTATAAATTACACCCGTCATGGCGCATGCGTCATGCGCCAAAATCAAAAAGGGAATTAATAGTTACATTGAAAATATTTAATATATGCCTGGTATTTTTGCAAAACACGGGATCACCAGTGACGAATCTATCAAGTTAAGCTTGCTTTAAATATCAAACCCCATGCAAATTTCGAAACTACGTCAATGATCTCACAATTTACATGAGATTTACAAAATTTCCGGTTCAGATCATCAAAATAAATATGTAATACAATGGAGCAAGCTCTCTGGTCAAACTATGTTTATTGCTTGAATTCTGACTGGGCATTGGCTTATATTGCAGAAAAGAGCTGATATGAAGATTAACAACATAGGTAAGGATGACCTTATTTAAAAGGTGAGTACATACAAAGTCTTGTTTTTAACTTTCAAATGCCTTTTGAATATTTATAAAACGGTGAATGTACATGGCTTCCTTGAGTTCTATATTATTTCAGATTTCCTGAAAGCAAATAAACATACAACATTACACGATGTTTCCGGATTTCAAAGTGATTATATGGTAATAATTAATCAACATGAGATCCTTTCAATAGAATATGTTCGAATGTCTTTTAAATGAAGTGAGCAAGAGTAACAAGCCTGTAATTAATTACCAGATTTGCTTTTCACAAATGACCCCTTCGTATGTTAATATTTATATGGGGAAACTGGAGCATCAACTTTAAGCATCGGTAGAACTTACCCAATACCAGTGGGTATGCTTCGTCGTTGATACAGAAATGAAGTGGCATCATGGAAGAAAAACATTGGAAGATTTCACATCATATCAAATACATCCTTCAATAAAATTCAAGACAGAAGTCTCCAACTCAAACCATGTTTTCTTGGACACAACAAACAGACTGGTAGAAAACCAGTTCCACATATACCTTTATTCGAAACCAAACGGCAAACACCAGTATCTCACCCCAACCAGATGCCATTCAAGAAACACTGCATTAGGAACATCCAATAAGGCCAGGAACTGATGATACGCAGAATTTGCTCCCAAAAATGTCTGAAGACTTATCTAAACATTTTATTTACAGAGGATACCTGACTGCGGAGGTAACTCAAGGCGCTAAACAAACAAACTTCAATGACCTATTAAAATACTGAGGGAATGAAAAGGCTTATATGATACCATTTATCCTGACCTAACATCCAGACAACCACAAAGTAGATGAAACCATCGGGAAACACTGGCCCATCGTGGAATCGTGTGACCGACTAAAGTTATCCTCCAGAACAAAACTGTAGTAGCTTACCTGAGACCAATAAACCTGAAGGACATCCTAGTTAAATCGAAGCTAACGCCACTCACTAACCAATACCACCCTAATAAATGTGACCCATTTGGCTATAAAAGGTGTAAAACCTGTCAACATATTCTAACTCATTGACTAGAGAAAAACTGAACAAACATGGTCCATTAAAATAAAATAAAACAAAATAAAAGGTGCAAAACAGATAATATAATTTATCTCATCATATGTAACATCAATAGCCTCGGAGAAACTGAAAAGCTAAACAAAAGGGTCCGACTTCATAGATCTGATTGGATGACAAAGAGATTATACAGGAGCCCAGTCACAGAACACTTTTCATCCAGTGGCCACACTTTCAGTGATATAACACTTACTACAATTGTTCACTACCCCAACTGGAGTTCCGAAACCAAGCAAGAAAAGAACTCTTACTCGATACGCCGCGGCTTAAACCAAGAATATAAAAAGACATCTATGCACAAAAAAAGTTATATTACAATCGGGATAACACTTGCCGCTCTGGTGTATATTTGTATTTCTCTATAATAACCTCCATAGACCGCTCTGTAATGGTTGTTATCTCCCTTGGTTAATTAATTCCTAACTTACCCAATGGCCTGATCACAATTATTCTTTCACTTTACTCTGTGCATTTGCTTCTCAGTAATGAACTGTTCACTTTGTCAAAATCCTATTAAATTATTTGTTAATCTAAAATACCTTCAAAGATGAATTTACGGTGAAGTTCTTGTTATAGATCATATAGCATGTCTTGATAGAATGAAAAGGATCAGCATTAGTGCAACATTACTCACTGTGCAGTGTCGCCGAGATAAACACAGACAAGCACATCATAATGATCAAATTCTAACGAACAAACAATAACTTATTAGTCAATACCAATAATATCTAAATCTAATTCTCATATCGCCATCAAAGTGAGAGAGGTAAAAAAAAGTATTCTATAATTAGTCTGAACTACATTCGTGGATCATTACCCGGAGGTCATTGCATTGACTAGAGTCCATCTATATTGTAATGGCTTAAATATGTGAATGAACCTTGTAATTTTGGACATTTTAGTGTCAAGTGCTTCAGCACATATTGATGGGATCTGAGAGAATAGTGACGAGCTACTCAAGTAAGCCAAAGTGGTGGCAGATTTAGACATAAGGACATTGCGAGAAATACGTTTACACGACTGTGGAAATTGGGCGGTTCGAACCATTTAAAATGAATGACACTGTTTGGAGAAACATGACCTGGTCAGAACTAAATATGCGATACTTTGACATGTAATGTTGATGATATACCATATGTAAGAGAAAATGATTTGTATAATTATGTTGTCTTCAACTGATGGCGTATATTTGACTCGAAAATTATGAAGGACAAAAAACAGCTGAAGGCTAGCGTCTTTTATGAAGACCGTCATGCTCATACTGTTAAAATCCATCCCATGCAGAATACTGTATACACGGATTTGTTAAGTGTCAAGTCATTTCTTCCCTTCCGACCTTGACGGAAAACAAGAACCTATGTTTACTGGATTTGTTTATCAGAAGAAAGTGTGGAAAGTTTACTCAGCGGGCTGCACATGTAGTGAAAGATAAAAGTATGTACCTTTTTCATTGTTCTAAATATTAATATTAAAAGGAAAACAGACCCTGAATTTGTTTTAGGAATCCGTAATGATAGTGTACTTAAATGAATCGATATGTGGGAGTATCTGCTGTGCCCTGTAACAACGATTTTGTGCACAGTCGAGATAGTATTAGGGTTGTTGCGTGCATGCAAGGCTATGTATCTAAGGGTAGAGTTTTCGCTTACTTTGTGACTTTATTGTTCTCTCTCTCTCTCTCTCTCTCTCTCTCTCTCTCTCTCTCTCTCTCTCTCTCTCTCTCTCTCTCTCTCTCTCTTGACCAGTTTAAGGGGAAAAATTTTGAAGTTATAAATTATGAACTTGAATTACTGTCATTAAATTTGCAGGTGGGTGAAGACTATATATATATATATATATATATATATATATATATATATATATATATATATATATATATATATATATATATATATATATGTGTGTGTGTGTGTGTGTGTGTGACTTTGGGAACAATGCAATTTGGAAAGGGGTGGGATGCCATATCACTTTTTTCAGGTAAACTTGTCACACGAATGGCAGTCATATTACACATAAACCTTCAGCCCGATAGCTGTTTAACGATCCTTATTGAAAGTACAGTTGTTATCGATATTGTTTATATCAAGGATAAATCACAAACATTCCTGATATATATATATATATATATATATATATATATATATATATATATATATATATATATATATATATATATATATATATATATATATATGTATGTGTGTGTGTGTGTGTGTGCTCTGAAAGGATTTTCTTTTCTTACATTTAATTATTTTCTACACTTTTTTACCACGGGTAGTTCTGAAAATATTAGTCCGCCAAATCTTATATATTGTGGTATTTTTCGGTCTTTCTTTGTTAATACGCTTCTAAGTATATTACCAACTTTTTAATATCAGCTAATTATGGTAAATAAACCTTATATGTTGCTACGGAGTCCCCTACTTTTTGGGGGATGGGTTGTTTATTTTGGTGAAACTGATTTTTGTATTGCATCTTCTTACAAGGTATCCACTTTATTGGATTATAGTTTTTTAGAGGTTGATAGCCTTCGGTGTTAATGCCTGGACGGAGTAAATATTAATATAAGTGTGAAACTTACAGATGGAATTATATATATATATATATATATATATATATATATATATATATATATATATATATATATATATATATATATATATATATTTGAGCAGATAGAGAACGACAGAATGACACAAGCTCCCATACATGAAAAATAACAATTCAATCAATTGCATAAAGAACTCTGATAATACGTTACATTAGGAAGATACGCATCTTTTTTAAATAAATCATTCACCGAAGTTCAAACACAAATATAAGCATATAAATAGCAGATCTGTTTTAAATGATAGAAGTGGTTCATCATAAAATCGAGTGAACAATTGAAAGTATTGCCTTGCACAATAACCTATTTATTTCCGGTTCATTCCAACTTCACTGTGCTGTTCTTGTTCCTTTCCAAGATTATTTTCTCTTCTCCAAACTCTCTGTTGTCATTTCTCTTTCGGCCATCAAACATTTTGTGGGTAAATGGATATGTAAATACTTGATACGTAGTTTCTTTGATAAGTAGGTCGTGGATACGTTCAGCGGAGCTACTTTCTCCTTTCAGTATAAACAGAAGCACTCTAAATTTCCTGTCAGATATACTACTGGGAATATATCATTACTCCTCTCTCGTTGTGTCAGGTATTGTTCTTTTGGAATTCCAACATATACCAAAGGCTATCTAGTCATGCGAAACATTGCAGAGCATAAACAAACGTAGTTTCATAAGATTAATGTACTTCATAACGGCTATTTCAATCTGACTCACATTATCATCCTTACATAACATAACAGTTCCGTTCTCATCTCTATTACACCAATGAATGAATGATATTCATTACACGGCTTAACAACGTTAATTTCATTCAATACACACATTCAATTCTTTAGCATATATGAAACCCCACTTCACGGCTTGACAACATTAATTTCAGTCAAAACATACTCAGGTCTTTATCATACGTGAAATCATCTAAGGTCGGTAAATTCGAATGGATTCTCGCAACTCGTATCAACTAAAGTAAGGCATGAAATTCTTAGAATACCCGTTCTCTTATAGCAGTCAAGACGACATATTCAAACAATTCGCCAGACTTGTAAATCATTGTTCGGATTTGCATAGATAAACTCACACACTTGTATTCATATTAAGAAAAATGATATGATCTACGAATTTAAACAAATATATTCATGCAAATATAAGAATATAAACCAAGCAAATAATTATACTGATATCAACAGATTACATGAGACTGAGGCAGATACCTTGTACTTGCAAGCTTTGCTCGCTTCTACCGCCAGAATTGTGTCCTTTGTCTTTCCAGACATCCAACACCTTGGATAATTATTTTACTAGTGAATTTTTTTCTAAATTCAAACTCAGGTCTCCTATATTTTTTTCTTTTGTAGAAAAACGCAGACTGACTAAATTTTGCGATGGAACATATTAAGAGCAAGAAATTTCGTGTGGGAACCACGCCCCCTATTTAGCGTAACCAAAATCGTAGTTTGCATGACCTCGAGACTTTCAAATAGCTGATTCTGGAAAATTTGTAAATCTAAGATTTCCTATACAAGATCGAAGTTAAGCCTAACCTTCCAGTCTGTCTGACTGTTAAATAAACGAATACATAATTAAGAATCATTTCTCTCACATTACACAGCCATTTACAATCCGTGCATTATAGCGATTTAACACGCACCGGTCCCCATAAATCTAGTTAATTGTTCATCTGCCCAAATTAATGTGCTCTTCATAGGTCAACATAAGTTTGCACCCTTGCATAGCCCCCTCCACCCAAAGAGTAAAATCGGAGATTTTTACTCTCAAAATGTTTGGAGATCTAATCTGATTCACTTACACGTCCTTAGGTGAACCCTTCAACTCTGACGTTCTTAGTCTACTTAAGCATTCATCCCCTACATTCACCTTACCCTTAATATACTGTACCTGAACTTGGTAATGCTGTAGAAATAATGACCATCTCATTGATCGTCCATTGGTCAACTTAGCTTGAGCTAAATAGCCGAGTGGTTGGTAGTCATTTTCTAATATAAAGTTTCGTCCATACAGGTAACACTGGAATTTAGATATTCCAAAGATAATTGCCAAGCATTCCTTCTCAGAGAAAATAATAGCGTTCTGCAGTTAACAATTCCCTGCTACTGTACGCAACTGAGAATAAGTTTCAGTCATACCCTTATAGTAACACTGCCCCTAAACCTCATTACAAGCGTCATTACACATAACTAAATCTCGTGTCACATCAGACAATTCCACTATTGCGTCTGACGTTAGTCTGTACATTCAACGTCTGAAATGCTCGTTTACATGCGTATGTTAATATAAAGTTCGTCGGAGCTTTTTAACGAGTCAAATCAGTTAATGGGCTAGCATTAGCGATGAAGTTAGGAACATAACGACGATAATATCCTGTCAGTCCGAAGTCTCTCATAGCTAGAATGTCATTTCGGACAGTTTTGAATTTCGCATAGGGTAACGGATATGGTTTCAATTTCACTGGCTTGACATCCAGTAGCTTTAGGATGAACTCCTCCAATTCCGTCTTGCCATATCCTTCTGTCAAGAAGCTTGAGTAATCTTGGAGCAACGACTCCACATCCTTACGTTGCTTTGACATTAACGTTCTGTCAAGGACAACGCCGACGTAGGTTTCTTCCTGCGTGAGAGGACAACTAGGGATTACTTCCGCCTTTCCTCCGTTGTCGTCGGGTACTTCAGTCACCACCGTAGCAACCAAGAACTCTGTGAGTACCTCTTTTTGACAATAACGTTTGAGGAGATTTAAGTCGTACAGCTTCTCCTTGTCTCCTATCCGAAGACGGTAGTTCTGCCCACCCTTTTATGGCATAAATTTGCACCCTTACATATGTATGCATCAAAATGGAATATCGACTGAATTTTCTTGCAAGTATGAGGACTATTGAAGTTGCGGTATGTGTTTCCGCTAATGTGCGAAAATGTGCTACCCGCAGAAAGAAAGACAAATGTAACAAAATTACAAACTAATCAAGATATAGAAGCAGTTGCATACTTTAGAAGAGGACATGTTCTACAGTTCTGTTGACTGTTACGGTTGTCACTAATGCTAAGATTGTCTTGACGATCGATCTTTGTGACGTTAAATTTGACATGAATATAATTTTATCTACTTATCCGCTGAAGATTGTTTGGTGCGTCGAACACACCACGTGTAGCGAAAGAGTTGACGCCTCTTCGCACGATAGTTATATATACATATAAGTCATGATTTAGTGACATTCTTCAGTAGTTGTAATAAATAGTTATTGACATGTGTGTGCGTGCGTGCGCGTGTGTGTGTGTGTGACATCTGAACACTGAGTAAATTAGTTTTTATCGTTGTACATTGTAATCGTTAGGTTAGATATGGATGATGGAATGCACAAAAAAATGTATTGAATTGTGTTTTAAAATAAGTTCTTCTTTCAAATATTCACTATTAAATGTTGCAGGATACTTAAGGTAAAACAATGGGACATCAATATTACCATAGTTGTTATTTTTGTCTTCAACTATTACCATTGTTGTTTGTCATGTCTTTAACTATTACCAGAGTTGTTATTCATGTCTTCAACTATTACCATAGTTGTTAGTCATACCTTCAACTATTACCATAGTTGTTATTCATGTCTTCACACTCAGAGTTCCATCCCCCTTCCAACTGTGCTTGATAATGCATTGTCAATGTCCCTCAATACTAGAGATTAGCATAGCAATATGACAACAGATGGCGCTCTATATTTCTCTAGTTCTTCCCGTACCAGAAATAATAAATGCTCCCACGGAGCTTTGCAGCATTTATTTTGTGTCTATAACATAGTAACTCTTTCACTTGCCCTTTCTAAGGTGTATGTTAGCAACAAAATTGTAATCGTTCTCTAAAACCGCGTGCTTTCTCGAAGATGTAAGTGATGTATAGCACCTTACGAAAATAAAACGTATACACTACAGTATGGTGATCCATCTTTTTCAACACCAGATTTGACTCACTTTCACCGCTTAAGAAATCTACTTCTTACTGACATCTCTCACTACTTTGGAAGCACTAGTTATTTTACCCCAGTAAGGTTCAGAAATGACAATGATGCATTTCCTCGTACTCTTCCTAGAGAACTTTCATCCGACACCCCCTGGTTGTAAGGATCGTAATGTACGTCACCCGTTTTGACGCACCTCACAAACGACTATCGTTTCTTGTGATATTATTGTACATAAGATCCCGCGAAAATAATATATCCAGAGCAACATCAATAGCACATGGAAAAAACTTTATTAGTAAAATAATTATTTTTAAAAAAAAAAACATTCCTAAAAGATTTCATATTCTTATCACAATCTTCAATTTTTAATATAATTTGTCTCAAAAGTCGAAATAATCAAATAACATAAAATTATGTTTGTATCATGATAAAATATTTACTTGCAATTGGAAGTATTAAATTTAGTGTACGATTGTTTTCCAATACTTAATTTGAATTGTCGATGTACACAAACTCAACCTATGAATGTATGTTTTAAAATCCAAACAAACAAGAAAACAACCTTAAAACTGGTTTCCATCCTTTAAAATATTTGTCTCTAAAAGTGAGACAAAAGACAATGTTATAGGAGGTTTTACTTTTATTTATTGCAACTCTTACCATTATCCAACCAATTTTAAAAAATAAATTGGTTCAGAATTTTAAAAATATAAATATAGCATCCATAGGTTCTAATTATTCCCCTGCTCATTGTCATATTAAAGATTTTTTTAAAACAAAAATTGAAATGTGAATGTAGTGAGGTATGATTCCGACTTATTAAGTGTGCTGCTTTTTACAATATAAAAAAATTAGTCAATTACCTTTGATCAAACGAGAGAGAGAGAGAGAGAGAGAGAGAGAGAGAGAGAGAGAGAGAGAGAGAGAGAGAGAGAGAGAGAGAGAACTTCATAATAACTTATGGTAATTATATACGTGTTATTGTAATTGTACACAGGTATCCTGGTTCGATGAGTTTCGGGACTGTCTTAGGGTATTTCCTTCAGCAAGTATCAACAAGAGTAAAAAAAATCTATAGATCTTACTCGATAATTATACGGGTACAATTTCACTAATCCATGTCTTTTTTTAGTTTTGATTTTATTTAATTGCCCTCATATATCCTGGGTAGTTGAGGGTGTTTTCGGACAGTATTTTACTGTTTTATGGTTAACATGGGTCTTTCGTTTGGGGGAAAGAAACTCTCCTGATCATGCTCGATAATTATACAATGCATTGTTTTAAGGCTTGATTCAGTACAATTGTATACATAATCATGGGTTGGTGAGAGTGTTTTCGGACAGTTTTGTGCTATCCCCATGACTTTCAGGTTTAAATGTTAACTTGCAAAAGTAAATAAGCTCACATCTGTTCACAAAATAACGTAGATATAAACAGGACTCCAAACTGTCAGAAATTTATCCAACCACTGCATATTTAAGAGTTAAATATGTGATGCAATTCCGACTCAAAATGAAATTTGCTTAACTTATATATTATGTAGTCTGTTGTTCCAAGTCAAAATACTGAAAATATTCGGTCACAAATACTTTACAGTATATATGGGAATTTCTGCATCCAGAAAATCATCTTTCAAATGAATATTGCAATTTTAGTTGCGAAAGTGACATGTTAGGTTACGTAAACATGGACCGTCTACTGCATTCTAACTGGTACTGCATCAAACAATGTAACATAACTAGCATTGGACATTCTGTGTTGAAAAATGATTTTGTCTATGTTTTGTTTTATTTGAAAGGACGCTTGTTCTTTGACTTATATATTATATGAAAATAATAATCTACTTTTAGATGTTAATACTAATTCAGCTTTGTTGGGGACTAATTTTGATGCACAGCATATGAAAGGTGAAACGTTTCTCAGTATTCGTTCTTCTTTCTATCAAAAAATTTCCACTGAATTAAAAAATATGTGATAAAAAGAATTTCAAATGGGTAATAATTTTATATTAAATATAAAACTAATTTAAAAAATTGTTCAGCTTCTGCTACCCAAGGTTCGCAAAAAGCTGGACATTATTCAGTGTGTTTCATATATTCAATATTAAACTATTACTTATTTGAGATCCTCTGTTTATCATATTTCTTTCACATTCATCGATGTGCTTCCAGCACTTGTAGTTCAATACACTTCCGACGTCAATGGTTTACTGTATCTGTCAGATGATGCTCATGCGTTCAGAGAACACGTGACATTTTAGAAACGATAGAAATTAGCATTCACTATGAAAAGACAAATGTTCATTTGTATTTGCATAATCTTTTATACTAATAGTTTCATGATATGATTTAGTTTACTTTATGAAATAAGTCATGTTTGTTAAATTGTCTGTACCTTTGATAAAGAATGAAAACCCAAAGCCCGCTAATTGAAAAAAAAACAACATAATGTGATGTGATTAGATAGAAAAGATTCATCCAAGTAACAAACGTAGCAGGAAATCATTAATGTTGCATTATGGGTAGTGTCGAAAGATTATTCTCCTGAAAAAGATGGAGTACCTAATGATGGTGGAGAAAATTAGGTGAAAGAAAATATTAAAAGATTGAGAAATAAAATGTTTACAGCTTGCTTTCTTGTTGCTGTGTGTTATCTTTTGACAATATTACAGTACTGTCATTACAGTATTAACTGCTTACTATGGATCAAATAGTATTTGAAAAAATGTTCTGAGAAAAATAAAGAAAGAAAGAAAGACTATATATGTATTTCGATATCATCTGTTTGCCTGTGAAATAAAGCTATTACTAAAGAAACGGCCCGTCTTTGAGAGGAGATACGACTTAACATCTCTTCATTCGAGTCGAGGGTTATTCAGAACTTGCTTGTGAGGTTAATAATAATAATAATAATAATAATAATAATAATAATAATAATAATAATAATAATAATAATAATAATACATCAACAACAACAAAAATAACGTTTCTGTTAAAAGGTCAAAGAGGATAACCATCTATAATTCTTTGATTTCTTGTTTGTTTTCGGATTCTCATATGAGGCGATTGTTTATATTTGTATCCCGGCGAGATGAGCATCAATATTTGCTTTAAGCTTAAAAAGTTAACCAATGAAATATTCAGTCCCCTTTTTTATATTCATATTTAAGATATAAAGCAGTATCGAAATTATTGCTTTTAGTTATGGTGCAGAAAACAAATAGAAATCGGTGATTGTTTGAAGTCCTTAATGATTTAATTATAGGATGGAGTAACATGCAAAGAATGCAGTAATCTTTTACAAGGCATAATTTGGGAGAGAAACTATTGCATATGCCTACCTTATGATTTTGTTGTATAAATTTTATAAGAACAATATTTACAAGACAACATCAACATCATCAGCAACAACATCAACAACAACAACAACAACAACAATAATAATAATAATAATAATAATAATAATAATAATAATAATAATAATAATAATAATAATAATAATAATAATAATAATAATAATAATAATAATAATAATAATAATAATGTCGGTGCATATGGTGGTGTTCAAATACAGATATGAAAAGGTTGGACCGGCGTACAGAGGTGACACGTGTCCAGCGGCTAATTTGACTTTTTCATATGCTTGGCTGATGTCAATTGTCAATCTGATTAAAATCAAATTTCCGTCACCCAACGTGAAGTTTAGATTAGACAGCCACCACTTAAGGGTCGTGTTCTGGCGGACCTTGTTATTATCATAGTCGCTATAAAAATAAAAAATAAAAAAAAAATCTGCTAATCAGACGAATTCTGCAGATCAAACGAAGTTTTACATTTTTGCGTTTGGCAGACTGACTAGTATGATTGAAGAGCATCAATCTATGTAGAACGATGTGACCCATTATCAAATTTCCGAAAGCTGCATTTCCAATGGCTAATCTAAAAGTCCCCAGAATATGACCCCCAAGCGGTCGCTGTCAGATCTTGACTTAGGACAGTGGAGTTCAGCTTTTAATCAGATTGGGGTGCTGTTAATGTTTATCAACTAATTAAGTAATATCATTGGTAATATTTAACTACATACAAAATACGTCTATTTCGCATACCATTTATGACTTTTGTCTACTATTGCTTGGGCACTGAAAAAGATGTCTTAGTCGGTTAGCAACAGCAATGTCAAAAGAACCAAACTGTAAGGTTCTACACAAAAGGTTAGTAACATGTGTAAAGCAATAAATACAGAAAATTAATCATCAAAAAATGATGAAAACTTTGTATCTGCTTTAATACAAAGTTTGTTTCCTTTTTCGGAGGATAATTGTCTAAAACCAATTAAATGAAGAAGAGGCTTGAATAGAACAAAGTGAAAGAACAACAACAACAAGAGAATACTAGAGATGTTCCATCTAATTAACCTTCTTTGTACTTACCAGTGCAAGTGTGAAACAGCAGGAAATTTAATTCGAGGGGATAAGATCTACGCCAGGGACAAAGTTTGCCAAGTCCTAGACGTAATTCATACTCCCCGAGGGTTTCGTTTTATCTTGTTTACACACTGAGGAAGATTCGTAGATTTTCGGAGAAAACATTCGAATAGTTACAAGTGTGTGTTAAATGTGCACTTAAACTCAATAAATTAAACCTTACATTTACAATGTACAGGTTACCTACAGTACAGGCGTCGATGATCTCAGATTTTATTAAGGAAAAACGTAAACTTGTTTATTCTAGGATTAGGTATGTGTATATAGCCCAGGGGAAAAAAAACAGAAAGATGACGTAGAGTTTAATAAATTTGGACGTGGTTGTTAATATCAAGAAGTTAACCGGTGGAGCAGGTGTTGCCGTTATACAGGACTTGGCTTCTATATTTCTAACAATACCAATTCATGTCCTGTAACGTTAGAAGCAGACGTTGACAGAGCATAATCCCAAATAAATGCTTAAAGAAATAATATCATTTCTGCAAGATTTTTACACATTAAGTTCGTGCAGCACGTTGAGTTTTGAAACAAGTGAGATTGCTATATTGAGAACAGTTTGCCGTAAACCAATGCAAAAGTGTGCCGATTTTAGTTAATGTATTTAACTGACCAGTGTATGTATGTATGTATGTATGTATGTATGTATGTATGTATGTATGTATGTATGTATGTATGTATGTATGTATGTATGTATGTATGTATGTATGTATGTATGTATGTCAGAACAACCCAGTCTATATAAACCCGATCATAAGGTTAATTCTGAAGAAAAATTAAAAACTCCGTAGAACTTTAGAAGGATAAAATACGCCTTATAGACATCAACATTGTAATACTCAAAGATCTTAAATGACTGTAGAAACATAAAGATGTCAAAATGATTGATACAGATACAGCATTCCAACTAAAAGTAAATAGTTATGAAAAGATGTGGGAAAGAGTTTTTTAAGTATTTCAAGCCATAATGTACTTGTTTAATTCAATGCATAAATATTCTGAAATATTATACTGAGATTTTCACTTAGAAGAAATCGGTCAGCAGGTATTCTAAAAAATTAATAGACTGGCTGTCACGTGCCATTTTGACGTCCGAGAAGAAAACATTACAGAAAGCAAAGACAAGCGAATATTTTTTGGTGGGGAGAAGGACATCAGACAGATAACCCCCCACTTAACCTAAAAAAATATATAAAAAGTTTGTGTTTTTGTATTCCCCCCGATGTTTAGCTATGTCTTTTTTATTTAATTTTGATCAAAGAATATAATTTTTTTATTAATTTTTTGTTGGGGTATTTATTTGTCCCTAGTGTTTTCTGAAGGTTCATTTTTCCGATAAGGCTTCCTTTTCCTCTTCGGAATCATTCCTCTTTTTTTATTAGTTAACCTTGGCTAGAGGTTCCCTATGTCCTGTGTATGATATATGTTTGGTGCTATTGTATGTTGCTATATTTTGTTTTCTTGTTAGGACAGCCTACTATTTCATATTCACCCAGTTGTCTATTCTATTATATGCGTCTCATTCTTTCTTTAACATTCTCCCCTTCTTCCATTTTTTCATTTATTCATTTCATAAATGCATATAATTTATTATATTTCCATTTTATTTATTTATATTTTCTTTATTTTTTATTGGTATGGTCACTCTCAGAATTAACATCATCTGAGGGACCCCTCTAGTTTTAAAATTCAATGCTTTTTATGTGTATTTGTACTTTAAAAAAGTGTATGTGCTTTGTGTTTTATTTTTCAAATTTTGATTTTAAAATTTTGGATTAGGGTATATAGACCACTCAAATTTGATACATATCGATATTTATGGTTATTGGTTTTATTGATAATATTTTTGTAGTAATGATTAACATAGTATTTTTTATTAAGAAAAGAGTAGAGGTTTTTGCTTTTACTAAATGCAGTAGCATAAGCTGATCAATTAATTTTAGATCCATTAAGTCCATGGCGCACATGCAAAACCCGTGCTCTCAACAGTGAGCACCATGTGCACGTTCTGCACCATTTCCTCATATTCAAATTCACAAGTATGTTTTTTCGAACTATTTTATACATATGTTTACATTATTTATTGGTTCAATATTAATATTTTAAAGATTAATGTTCGTGTGTATAAAAGTTGCAAATTAATTATAAGCTACCCAGTTTTAGAAAGTTCTAAATTTCGATCTTATTATATTTCTAAATATCTATTACCTTATGTTCTGTCCCAGTTTTAGTAAGTTCTAAATTTCTATCAATTTCTATATCTAAATATCTATACCATTTTTTAATAAGTTTATATTCATTTTTAAAAAAGTTCTAAATATTAGCATAATTAAAACTATAGCAAGGATATTTCCTAGTAATGGTAAGCAGTCGGTAATTTCTAGTAGTGTGCGTCTGTTAAGTCAGGGAGCAGCAGAGAGGGTGAACCCTACAAAATTTTGCCCGTATCCTTAACGAAAATAAAGGTTCCTACAACTGGCTGAAACAAAATAAGTCAATAACGCTAAACCAACGTCTATATTATATTTCCGTACGGTTAAAAACCGCATAATAAATCCATGAGGTTAGCTCAGTTTTGTTACTCTATTATTGACTATATTTTTCACGATTTTTATGCGGTTTTGTTTGCTTGCAAAACGACCCAATTGTTGTCGTTCACCCTCTCTTCTGCTCCTGATTTATCAGGGATTAACCAAAGATTTTATCCAGACCTATACGATATCTGGATCTTGGGTCATGTACATTTATTGTTATAAATTCAAACGGAACTGATTGTGCTTTAGAAAAGAAATTTTTAAATTTATTCATATCCATGTCCCCTGAACACCATGTATAATAAATATTCTGCAGGGTATAATTATCTACTCCATTAAACACAACCAAAATATTACAGTTATCTCTGATCACCTTAGGTATTTGTGTATATCTTTGAGTAATATAAATCACGTCTGTGTTTTTGTTACGACCTCGAGAAAATATTCTAGCTGGATTAAATTGTTTGTCCAACATTACATCATCATATACTACGAGATTATTAATGAATCTATCCAAGTCATCTACAGATGGGGCTTCATCTATATCTGTGATAAAATAAATAATATCCTCACCATCTTTATTATCTGACTTTGCTTTCTCGTTAAAATCCTTAAGTACTTCGTAACAATGCTGATCATCCACAGACGGTGCTATTAAATATAGTTTGTTCCATCTCATCCTTCTCATTAATAAATTTAACAAAAATTGTGTTTTACCTAATCCATATGGACCTATTATAATCATTCTTATCGAATTTGGTAATGCTTGATGGTGCTTTACTTGTTCTTGTTTTCGTGTTGAAGAAAAATCAATTATTGTATCTATATTATTAATAACATGAGTCTATATTGTGTTCGATGTAGATCATCAACCCCCACCGTTGGTGGGACCACTGGATTGACAACTATAATAACAAAAAATAAACGACATGCATTAACAGGTAAATGTGTAAAATGTGGTACACAAAAATATAAATTTATCTCAGGGAAAACAAAGATAGGTGGGGATATTGCCGCATCATTAGGAAAATTACCTGGATTACCATGGTCTAAGTATATTGGTGAGAAACACCTTCCTGGATATAGTTATTGTGGTCCTGGAAATCTTCTCGATATCCGACTTGATAATCAAGACCAACCAAGACCAGGAGAGTATCCAGTAAATAAAATTGATCAAGCATGTCATATTCACGACGTTGCTTATAAAAGTAAAGATTTGCAGCAGCGACATCTTGCAGATGTAAAATTGATTCATGCATTAAATTCTATACCTAATAAATCTGTTAGAGAGAAACTCGCTAGTTTCCTAATAAAATCTGCTATGAAAAGTAAAATAATGTTAGGGGCTGGTAATTAATTATATAATTATTATAATGGAATCTATTTATTATTGTCCTAGAGGGTATTGGAAAGGTAAAGAAGCGATCACTAAACTTGCAGAAGCAGCAAATGTTTTACGTTCTGTTGCTGCAGCGTGGTTAGCACGACAGGTAATACGGCAAATTTATTTACCACCACCAAAAAAAATTCAATATGCACATTTTGATGTCGGTGTTCCTAACGAAGTTTATCAAGCAGATATTCTGTTTTTACCACATGATACTATTAAAGCACGTGGAAGAAAGTCACGCACGTACAAATATGCATTGACTGTTGTTGATATTGCAAGTAGATATAAAAAACATGAACCATTATCAACAAAAACAGCATTTGAAGTTGCATCTGCGTTTGAGCGAATTTATCAACGTGGTGGTCTACAATAGCCATAACTACTACAGGTTGATCCTGGCAAAGAATTTCTTGGCGCAGTATTATCTTTGATGAATAAACATAACGTCAAAATCAGACAAGGACATACTAAAATTCATCGTGATCAAGCAATCGTTGAACGATTTAATCGAACACTTGCTGAGCGGTTATTTGGATATCAATACGCAAAGGAAATATCCACTAACTTTAAGTCCGGTGAGCGATCTCTTGAATGGGTTGTAAGGTTACCAAGTGTGATATCTGCATTAAATAATGAAATTACTCGTGCAACTTTCATGAAATCTTCTAATGCAATAACAAAAAATATATAACACGTAGCGATGAATACGGACAACAAGATCATCAACTAGTATTAGATAATGTAATTGTGAGATATTTATACGAACCAGGAGAGTTGGAGGGTGGCAAAAGACGAGCTACTGACCCTATTTGGAGTGTGACCACACATACAATTTCTAGCGTGGTTAGATACACTGGAAGACCTGCCATATACAGACTAGATTCTACTTCACCTCAACGTGGTTTTGTGCGTGAACAATTACAAGTAATTCCTGCGGATACACAATTACCGCCACCTTCACTTATATAAATTACCTTCCCTCGTTCGTCGTTCATAACATTAATATTGGTCTTAACTCTGAAAGTTGACCACACATGAATAGCGCCGTCCTCACGAAATTCCTTTTTGGCCTCATGGATACGTTGAGTTATATCTGCATTTGTTAAGCTAGATCTTTCATCGAAACACTAAATTTATATCCTAATAGTCTGTCAAGATCAAATCTAGTAGCAGATGGTTCAATTGCTGATAATTCCTCCATTATTATAATTAAGACAAATATTCAAATTTAAATTTAGTGTGTGTGTATGTATATATATATATATATATATATATATATATATATATATATATATATATATATATATATATATATATATATATATATATATAATGATTTGAACAGAAAATAAATGTGTTTGGTTTAAAATTGGACATATTTCTTATTGTAATAAGTCATGCGTAAACAAATACTGCGGTTACCGTATGCAAAGTATCAGACATGGAAGTACGGGACCAAAACCATGCATTCAATGAGGTATTGGAGTTAGAGGAAAAACGCAATTATGTCAAAATTGTGGAGGTAAAAATATAGGGAACTTAAACGATATTATGACAAAAAAAGATACATCGACAGATAAATCCTCTATAAAGACAGAAAAGGATTATCTAACCAGATTTCAAAAATAATGATTTAAACAAATAAATATTATATACAAAATGAGCAAAAAGAATTTGTGAGACATCCAATATATACGAATTACGAGGCATCCAGAGATGGTGTTATTAGACATTGTAGACTAAAGAAACCACTCGGCAGTCTTAATAATGTTGGTTATTTTAAATTAAATATGAACGGAAATTAAAATTATTATTCACATAGGTTTATCTTTGAATTTTTTATGGGAAAATCAAAGATGGATTTATTATTGACCACAATGATGAAAATCCTCAACATAACGAAATTTCTAACCAGCAAGCTATTACGCATAGTCAGAATTCCAGACGTGGAAATACAGGATCGTGTAAATTATTTGGAAAGAGAGCGATTAAATCCATAAACACAGAAACAAACCAAGAATTGACTTTTCCATCAATAAACGCAGCAGCTAGATATTTTAGCATTCATCCACAATCGATAAAATATGTCGCAAATAAAACATATAATTCTGCATATTCAAAAAGTATGACAAAAGGATTATATTTGAGTACTTATAATAACTGTCAGAACAATATTATTTTACTTTATATAAAGTTCGATTCTATCAATCTTGCCAAGGGTTTCTGTTTAGCTATAATCAATATCTCCTGACTGTGTAAGGGGGTCCACCTTCACTATCGCTATCCTCAGTTTAACTGTTATTTATTACAGAATCAAATTGCATAATCTTCTCAATTGCATCACACGATTGTCTATCATTTTTTCTTTCATATTCTTGAGATAATGCGCTTTTTATCTTTTCGATTAAACACGCAAGAGGCGCAAATAGCTTTACTTGTGTGTCGTTTACCAATTGTAAAGATTCTAACATAGAATTATAAATTGAATTTACGAATCTGTAATTGGAAGATAATGTGAATTTATTTTGAAATTTTCTTTGTTGTAACGATTCAAATTCACACAAAATTTTTTCATCATCAAGACCTTCAAATAACTGAATTCTGTCATGCTTTAATTTTTCAATAGCAGAAACAATGGCTTTGATATGTTCAACAATGTTCATTATATATATATATATATATATATATATATATATATATATATATATATATATATATATATATATATATATATATATATAAATTGACATTTAACTTAAAATATCTTTTTTTCTCCTACTCTACGAGCGTATGTACAAATTAATATAGAACGTCTCCCGGCGCAGGTCCACAATATTACCATCTTGATTTGTGAGTTTGAAATTCATTCTTGACAATAATGAATTATGTACACGCAGGTAGACTTGATTTATTGGCTCAGATACAATCAGCCAGACAGGAGGTGATTGGATACCAGATGAGTATAATATATATCCTTGCGGGGCTTGGTTAGACTTTGAAAGATCAACGTGGTAGCTACTGTCAATTATATCGCACATTAAATTCAGTGCGCTTGTGGATGTTATATTAACAATATTAGGTGAAATATGACGACCGGCACCAAATTAGTTATTATTATGCTTAAGTATGGTTGGTGGTAGTGCTATTTTTCTCCACGAATTAATTACTGCAGGATAATATTCTTCAATAAGATCACTCAATGATTTCTTCATCTGAGCGTTATTTAAATCTGGTATAATGAATGTTTGCAAGTCTTTTTCTGTTATTTTATAATGATCGAGAAATATTTGTTTACGTTCTTGATTAGTTAAACTATATTCACTAAGATTAGTTGCAACGTTTATAGTACTCCGATTGGCGATGTATAAATCAAGTAGGATCCCATTTAAGTGTTTAATTGAATCGATTATTTGCTGCTTTACACAATAATCATAATGATATGATAATGAAATAAGTAAATTTCTTAAATCATTAAAGGTTTTATCGTATTCAGGTTTAAGAGTATTCAGAAATTCTGTTATACATTTTTCCGTCAAGAATCTGCCGATTCTTCGTCCGGGTTTCTACTAAGAAATCAAATGCAGATCTAGATATCTTGGAGATCCTTTTACCGTCAAAATCGGTAAAATAATATCTATCGTCGTTTGGATCAAGTTTAAATCTTAATAAATTCCATGGATGTTTCTCTCGATATTGTGGATTTTTAGTAAATTTTTCTTCACTCGTTTTAAACTCATCTTTATTAGGTTTTGAAACTCCATTATAAACAGGTTCAACTTCAGGCCATCCTAACACTGATCTAATCGATCTTTGATAAATATCCACAGCATAAACAGGAAAATGTATTTCAATCACCGACGATAATGTTGGTTCGTAAACAGTAATTGCTATTTTAGACTCTTTTCCGGTTAAAGACATAATTCTGCGCTGTAATTCTTCATTAATCTGATCTAACTGATAACTACCAGTTGGAATACTAACAACATGCCAATCGGGAGTTCCATCAGATTTATTTTTATTTGCGAATACTAATAAATTATTTGCTGGTAATCCACCAAATGGTTTTGATCTAATATTAGGCTAGCTATAATAAACCCGTAACTGAGCTAATGCTATCTCATTTACCCAAATTGCAGTTGGAAAATTAACGCTAAATTCAGGATTGGTCGAACTTATTGATATTATGGTAGTTTTTGAAGGAGTTGTATTAGCGACGATCTGCTGTAATAACTTTCTTGACTCAATATTCAAGCGATGTTCAGTTGCTGACATTATTGTTATTTTTATTTTTAATTCTCCATTTTTTGTCAGCAGAATAACTAACAATTCTGAATGCTTCATCGCAGGTTTTAATTATCGTACGAACTTCTCGTCAGATATTTTACCATCACTGAGACACGTGGAAATATACCCAGATAGTTTAGAGTATGTTGCTGTTGCTGTGTGCAATTTTATCATATACTCACGCAATGTTTCATTCGCACATGTAGCTATCTTTTTAGCAATAATACTAAGAATACCTGCTATAGTTGTTGAAGTTGAAACAATAATTGTTATAATTGCTGGAGCTGTCATTGTTAATGTTGATAATATTAATCCGGATTCAGCAACAATAGCAGAAACTGAATACACAATTATATCAATGACGACCATACGTCTACGATATTTGTTTTACTTTTACTGTATAATGGTCGATGGTATTTGTTAGTTTGGCCAGACATTCACACGCTTGATTATATATGTGACGTTGAACGTCGATAGATGACGTAGTTATTTGATCCATTATACTATGATGTTAAGTAGTTAATTGAGTTACAAATTCCAAATACCACCAGTAATTAGCTGAGGCCATCTATTTATCAGACGATTCCAGCGTAAATGTTTCCTCAGAATCTTTATCTAATACTACAGATATAGTTCTAGAAATATTACCAGTTGATGGAGATTTAGTGTATATTATAAAATCTACACCGCTAAGTACGGATATCCTATATACACCAGCGACGTTTGCTCTGTATTTGATGGTTTTATTTTCTGGCGTCCACACTCCAGATCCAGATGCAATTGTATGCACAATATTTCTAATCTGCTGGTTAGGAATTTGAACCAGACTAGTGTTTTAACAATATCCGGAATTCCACTAATAATATCGTTGAGTTTTGTGTTAATATCAGTAAGTTTTATATCAACATTTGGTGGACTTCCAAAAACTTCGCTATTAGTCCTATTCACGTTTGTGCGAAAACTCAAAAATGTGTTCACGTGACCGGCAAAATCAGTTTTGAGTGTGGCAATTTCATCAGTGATTGGAGCTTCTTTATCATCGACGTATTTTTTTTTGTAGCAGCATCAAACTCAGATTCTGGTGTTCTGAGATTATTAATGCCATTATTATTCATATTGAGAAATGCATGCATTATACCACCGTTGGTTAATACGTACTTAGATTCTTGATCGTCAACATATTTTTTTGTTGTAGCATCACTATCTGTCGGTGGATTTCCAAGATCGGTAATGTTATTTTTGTTCATAATAACGTCTCCACTAAATACACCGCCAATCTTCTTGACATAATCGTTAACTGACTTACCGGAATCTTGTATTTTACCCTGATCAGTAAAAGTAACGATATTATCAGCAACTGCAGTAGGAATTCGTATAAGCACGTCTGGTAGTCGTATATTACTCGCCTTTAATGGTCCTTGTTTGTCCTGAAAAACAACTACTTCATTTTGATCCACATTTGCAATATTTAATAAATCGTCGATCTCATTTCTAAGTTGATCAAGGGTTACATATTTAGATAAATCACCTGGCTGCTGAGCTTTACCACGAGCAGATCTTTCGTAAATATCTACCATTATATTTTTCTGATGTCTGTTTAAATGTGACAATGTGGTATATTCATGCACGACTTTATGAGGTGGTTTTCCTTGCGGTGCCAGGAATATAGCATATATTAAGTACTTCACGACCACATATTGGTGGATCAGTTAATGTTTGTGTAGGTAATGTTGAATACTAAACTGGAGTACTTTGCATGTTGTTAGCATAGTCTTAAAATTCTTTTGGTGGCGCTAATCCATATGAATCAAAATATATAATACCACGTGGATCAATTGCATATGCTACCCAATGCGTGCCAGGTCCAGAGTTTTTATCGAGATTTATAATACATGTTTCAGAATTGTTTAGTTGTTTTGGTAATTGATCGCGCATGAAAACACCTCTAAAGTTTTTTATTTTTAATTTTTTTAACAGCATCGAGTAAATCAAAATTGGACATAGGCGATATCAGTAAACTGTCCCGGGAAGTCTTAGGCCTTTTCCGTACCATGAAGACGTGGTCCCTAGTAATCTGAGACCTTTTCCTTTTTTTTTAGATATTCCCTTTCCGGTCGCTTTCTTTAATGCCATGCTAGCATCAGTTCCAACAGCACCTAATGCAGCTGCCTTTGCTACTGCTGGTGCTGCAGCGGCTATTAATACTGGTATAGCTGCGAGAAGGGGGAATATACCACCCGTTTTAAATGTATCTTTGATTGCAGCCGCAGAAAGACTAAGTTTGACGCCTTCATTTAATTTTTTTTTTTTTGCATCATTAAAATTTTTGAATTGACTCTCGGTTAACAATAATTTATTTGAACCGCTCATCTGATCTCGCTTTAACGATATTTTAATCCACATTTATTGTTTGATGCCGATTGTAGTCTTTCGATCTGACCAGGTAGTTTCCCAATTTCGAACCTTGTTGGTTCTCCATATCCAGCTGCACTTGTGCCATCTTGTACTTAGCACCACTTTTTCTCTGAATCAAGTTAATTAAACTTTTCCAAAATGATGGTCAAAATAATTGTTCAAAGTAGTTATTCACAATCAGAACACAATGCGGATCAAGATAATTGCTCATAATAGTTCTTCACAAGAATTTGCTTTTCTTCCACTTTTTCTCTGAATCAAGCTGGTAAATCCCTTCCAAAAAGAGGATCAAAATGATTGTTTAAAGTAGTTCTTTACAACAAAACTAGTTTTTGATTTTAGGTATTGTCATATATTACCTCCAATCAAGGAAGTCACTTTCTTCCAATTTTCCTTTGAATCAAGCTGGTGAACCACTTCCAAAATAAGAATATACATAATTGTGTAAAGTAGTTATTCACACACAAAACACAATGAAACTCAAAGTTAGTGCAGAAAAAATGTTTTTTAAAGTTTTTGATTTTTGGTAATGGCATATATTACCTCCAATCAAGAAGTTTTTGAGCAAAATTTAAATAACTAATATGAAAAAAAAACATATGAAAGTTAAGGAAATCAAAAAACATCCAATGTCTGCTTTGTCCTCGCCATTTTGTTTTCGGAATCTTGAATCGACGCAGGCGATAGATCGCACCACTCACACTTATGCGTAACAGTTTAGTCATAGAATCAGATACGAGATACAATCGCGGTAATGAGGCAGTTGTGGACTGACGATCGCGCTGTTGAAGAGGTAGGTACTGCCAATCAGTACGTCACTGACTTGCATAAAACACTGCAAAAGTTTATATAGTACTAGTATATTTGTCCTTTGGAGCATCAGTTGAATATATTAGTGAATTATTGTGATCTAAATGAGTTCAAGAAATTTCAGTTTGCGTCTCTGGTATGACATAAACAAATGAAATCTTAACACTTGGCATGCTTTCAAAAGTTATTTGTCTTCATATTTACTGGCCTCTGCAAGTTCTTGAGTAACACTTCAATAAGTATTAGTCATTGTCATAAATATATAATTATGGAAAGCCACTGAGGATAAGTGTCGCGTTTCTCAGTCCAGGTATCAGGATATATATATATATATATATATATATATATATATATATATATATCTATATATATATATATATATATATATATATATATATATATATATATATATATAAACTGAGGTATTTTCTTTTACCGGGTTTGATGTGTAATCATCGCCACTGGCAGTGTTAATCGATTATGCAAGTCGCCAGCCACCCAGATTATATAATATTCGCCAGTCAAAGAGCTTGTAGTCCTCACACCCAGGCGTTAAACATTAGTCCAGAGATCAACAGGAATCCCGTAGAGTAAATGGGGCGTGTTCTCGCCCGCCTCGTAGACTGACAAGCGAAAGGTTATTGTAACTAAGTTTGATTGGGATATTCCCAAGCGATAACCAATCGGATTAAGGTAAAAGGAGGGAATAAATATGGCCCGATCAAAGCAGACTTAATGAACGAACCGAAGAAAGAATAATCATGAAAAAGAAACAACCCCCTTAAAGAAACAAACATAGAACAAAACATATTACAGTCAGAACGCTTAGAAAAGAATATGACCAGTAAACTCAACTCACAAGAGAAGGGAAGTGCACGAGAGAACATGGCGACATACAAAGCAAACAAGGAGATTACAAGAAAACTAGAGAATTTCTTTACAGTAAAAAGAATAGAAACAACAGATGGCTCTCTCTTGTTGAATGTTTATACCAACAAGGTAAACAAGAATTAGAGTTGCAAAACGTACCAAGGGAAAGAACACCAGGAATAGTAGATATTATGGTGACACACAAGGTGTTAAATCCCAAATATATTGATGAAATATGCTCTGTCAATTGAAAGGGTTATCAAGGATACATACTGAGACCAAAAGGAACACAACCGATACTACCGTACGAGAAAATGCAAATTAAAGGACTACCAGTAATTGTAAAATACCAACACCAATCAGGCGGAATATCAAGAAGCATACCGGGGAATTACACCTATCTGACATCCCCCTTGAAATACCGCTGCAAGCCATGAAAGAAAAGTTTGAGGAAAAGTTTAAGATAAAGGTCATATCGGCACGACTGAATATTATTTCCAATAATCGGGAATCTACAATGGAATACGGATTTTTGAAATTGAAAAAAAAGCAAGCTGATAGAAATAAACCTTTTTACTTATTTGGTCTATTAACAAAAACATGGTACAAAGGGTGTATGTATCACAGACATTGCAGTAGATGTGGACAAACAGGACATACTCTACACAAATGTTAAAAAATCAAGATAATCAGCAAATGAGATAACAACAGCAACAACATCAAGAACAACAAGCTAACTCTATGACAACAATAACTATATTCCCAACTACAGAAAACGAACAAATGATAAATCTAAAATAAATACCAAGTGCACAAGAGGCAGCACTAAGAACAAAACAACAAACAGATGATCCAATTCAAATCCCACAGCAACATCAGCGACAATATGTAACAGGAAGTCCCAAAAACCAAGAGACTCTAGAATGACGAAACAAAACCAACAACAACAAGAAGAACTTTCAGATTTAAGAATATAAGAAATAATAACTAAGCCAATGGGAAAAAACAACACACACTAAACCCACAGAAGGTTTCGAGAACAACATCACAGGAAATCTTAAAGGCACCGTCAAGACGAAAACAACTAAAAGAGGGACAAAACCAAATCCCACAACAGCAACATCTGCAGTATGGAAAATAGTGTAAACGAAACCAAACAACCAGGCTCAAATTAGAATTTAAAGACAGTCTTAACTTTAGCAACAATAGGTTCTAAAGCGACAGGAACACGAAATGGTGATCTGACAAAAACATAAAATGATGAGAACGAGAGAGAAATCAAAAGATAAAAGAAAAGGGTAAAAAGGAGGAAAAAGAAAGAAATGAAATAACATGGCACGACACCGATGGAAAACTCTCCTTGAAGATGATGAACGTCTTGAATAACAAAAACTCAGACAAACAATAACAGAAAGAAAAACCTTTGAACAACAAACACAAAATATACAAAAGCACAATCGTTACATGTAGAGCAGGAGATCAACCAAGGAGAGCACCCTCCAAAACAAAAAAAAAATCTTAGGACCAAAATTGTAAAAGAAAGCAAAGCTTCAACAAGATCAGTAAGCTATTTTCTCGATATTTGAAAAACACTAAGGCGTCATAATTGTAAATATTTGTAGCATGTATGAGTAATTACTGGGATAGTTTTAGTATGTAGAATTACCTTATAGTGTGTCATTTATAAACGTATTTAAGACATGAATGTGAGTTTACGTAGAGAATTATGTCAATTGCCAGTTCGTCAAAGTAAATATTTTAATTCACTGGTAGATAACTTCTTAGTAACCATTGCGTTTAGTAATGAGTTATGTTAAGAGTTTACGCATGTTTGAATTGGTGTTTAGGAAAATGATTAATTTATTTACGATTAGTTACAGTAGATGGTTGAATATATCAGCGCATGAATATTTGTATATTTGTATTAGTTTAACTGTAAACATATGCATTTCTGATTATTGGTTTTTGTGTAATGGAATTATTAGTATGTACGGATATGAAGTTATTTATTGTTGTATGTATAAGATCAATTAATAGCGTGCTTTTATTATGTTGTAATTTACCATATAATGATATATGCGTGTTTCGGTGTGAATGGATGCGTTACCGATGAAATTTAATAGCCTTATTTGATGATAGGCTATGTTTAGTGTGAGATGTGAGCACTGAGGAAAATATTATACCCTCCTTGTGTTTTCATATGAAGCTTTTCGGAGGACAGAACTTCCTGTGCAAGTTTGTATTCTCGAGTCTCTAAGAGGGAGACGGAAGTGAGACTGACAGTGCAATCGGAGTCGACAAAGTGAAGTCGACATAGGAAAAAGGGATAGAAGGGGAGGAGGGGGAAGTGATCGGGAGGAGGAAATAAAGGAGGAGGAAAAGGAACATGAAGGGAGTCAGGAGGACGAGAGAGAATTAGGAGATAGGAATACACAAATGAATAGTACAAAGAACTGGTGGAAATCTTTCACATTACGAATAATATGATGTCATAGGCTAGAAAAAGGTCCAGCAGATGAAGATGAAATACAAGTGTATTTGGGAAATTCGAATTATTGACCATTTAAATGTTATTAAATTTGTTATTATTAAACTTCACCTTTTTGTATCTTTAATCATTTAAATGTCGGCATTGCTGACTGGGAGCTCGGTGTTGTAGATGTAACTTTCACTAAATCAACTTTCAACCAAAATCGAGCCTGGGTAGGACTTCTACAATAATCTAAATAAATATTGGAAGCGCACCACCCCCAATCAACCACAACGAAATTTTTATAGGGGCAACCTTTTACAAGGAGACAATAACCGACACAAAAATATCTCAGTTGCAAATAATGAGTGGGAAAAATATTTTTTTTAGAGAGAGAGAGAAAAAGAGAGAGAGAGAGAGAGAGAGAGAGAGAGAGAGAGAGAGAGAGAGAGAGTTTGTGTGTATTAGTTCTGAATTATTTGAATACATACTGTCATTAATTAGCTAATAATCGGTTATGTCTGTAATTAAGTCATCAACGTTTAATTTAATACACATTCAAAAAAAGGAATTAACCGACAACCGAAGGAACAAAAAGAAGCGGACGAAAAGTGAAAATAAACATTACGATCACTATACCGATCACTGCCATCTCACCACTATTTGTATGGTTTCGGGCTAGACCGTTGTTAATATGTAGAAAGCTTGCTTATAGCTTCCCATGGTTCGTTGGTTATTACCTGGATTTTGTCCTGTACTTCCTCCGCCGGTTATGCTGGCCGCCATGTATGGCCTATCATGCATGGAAAAATGGCCTTAAACCTAAGACTCTACCTGCCAGAACTTCTCTGGCATCAGTATTATATCTAATTCCCTGGAAATCGATGACATCAATCAAAACTTAGTAGATTACCCAGTACTTTTAAACGAACTGATTTCGCAAGAAGATACAATTCCTTTGGAATTTTGAACAAGGTGGTGTGGGTGTGGATGTGGGTTTGGCTACTTTTTTTATTTCGTTTGCGTCAGTCTTTGCGGCTAATGTATGGAAAATATATGAAAACATGTTACCATCAATACCTGATATGTACACGAAAAACTCACTGTGCGAAAGGGATAGAAGTGAATAACGCTTCGGTGTACAGAACCCAATTAATGCACTTTATCTACTCTTGAAAGAAGCACAATATATTTATAGGTTTTTGGATACACCAACTGGAAGGATGCATGTGCCTAGAAAGGTCTTTGTTGACTAACTATGACTATGATATTGTGTTTATCTGATGCATCAAAGAAAGAAACTTGAATTTTAAACGATAATTCGTTGCACGATGACATTACAATTATGAGTTTTATTTTGTTTTAGATTGTATATACTTTGAAATTTTAAACAAAAGCACAAAAATATCTCTCCCGCATATATCTACCTAAGAGAAAACACGGTTTCAGTGAAGATGGAAAAGTTCCAACTTAACAATTCTTTTGGTTAAAGATTTGCACAGTTTCGTTATAAAATACTTTTCATAAACACTATTCAAATCAAAAATAAAAGTAAAGTTAATTGCTCTGTCTGTCAAGAGAAAGGACAATGGACTCCAGGCAATCCACGACTTCAATAAAAAGGAATCTCTAAGACTGAAGAAAGGAGAGACAAACGTAAAGATGCCAGTTATCATTGTCAACACAAAATCATTACAGTGTCCCAAGAAAGTGAAAGAACACCACGGAAATGTCAGAAGAAGAAAATACAAAATAATTCATTGCAGAAAAGAAATTTGAAGCAAGACAAACAAGGAAAACAACAGAAGACCTATTCCAGTGAAGAAATTCAAAACGGAAAGAGTTACAAAAGAATAAAAATGGGCTTTTGCAATACCTTCTGAAGTTTGACTGTAATTCTTATTAAAAAATTTAGAACAAGAAATTTAAGTTCAGTTATGTCTTGATTTTTGTAATACCTATTGCAAAGATCCTCGTAAGTACTTTCAAAGACAAAATCTTTTCTTGATATGTACATACGTTTAATGTATGACGCACAAGTACGATGTACTTTTTCAAACTCGAACAAGAAATTTTACGACCTAACGGAAACAAGATGCTACAGGCAAATATGCCCTCGTCTATAACGCTTTAGATTTCATCTAACATCGCACTTCTATTGTTGTAAATTGAGCGTTTGAGATTTTGGTAACAGAATGTATGCATTCATGCCTGAAACAATATCTCGTACCAAACTGTTCGAAGAAAGGGTGGGCATATCCTTCGTTAAAATAAAGATCGTCGGAATGAGCGGATATACTCCAAAACGCGTGGCGGAACAGAATTTTAAACATGGTCAAAACCAAGCAAATTTAACGAAGTCTAAAACACGTCAACGAAACTATAACCTATCATATCAGGTTTATTTACTTCTGTTTTAATGACAAAAAGTGTTTTGTATAATGTATTTTAATTATTGCAACAGCTATCGTCATGAACATGAAGTTGTGACCATAATAATAATAACAATAATAATAATAATAATAATAATAATAATAATAATAATAATAATAATAATAATAATAATAATAATAATAATAATAATAATAATAATAATAATAATAATAATCCAAAGAAAAGAGCACAAACATTAATATGTACATTTATGAAATAAAAATAATAATAATAAAAAGAAGAAGAAGAAGAAGAAGAAGAAGAAGAAGAAGAAGAAGAAGAAGAAGAAGAAGAAGAAGAAGAAGAAGAAAAATAGAAGTAGTAGAAGAAATAGTAATGGTAGTAGTGGTAACATTAGTAGAAGTTGTAGTAGAATTAGTAGTAGAAGTAGTGGTAGTAGTAGTAGTATAGAAGAAGTAGTAGTAGAAGTAGTAGAGGAAGTAATAGTAGTAGAACTAATAGTAGAAGTAGTAGTAGAAGTAGTAGTAGAAGCAGTAGTAGTAGTAGAAGCAGTAGTAGAAGTAGTAGTAGAAGTAGTAGTAGAAGCAGTAGTAGAAGTAGTAGTAGAAGTAGTAGTAGTAGAAGCAGTAGTAGAAGTAGTAGTAGAAGTAGTAGTAGTAGAATCAGTAGTAGTAGTAGTAGTAGTAGAAATAGTAGTAGAAATAGAAGTAGTAGAAGAATCAGTGGTAGAAGTAAAAGTATTAGAAGAATCAGTAGTAGTAGAAGTAGTAGAAGAAGCAGTAGTAGAATTAGTAGTAGTAGTAGTAGTAGTAGTAGTAGTAGAAGTAGTAGAAGAAGCAGTAGTAGAAGTAGTAGTAGTAGAAGTAGTAGAAGAAGCACTAGTAGAAGTACCAGTGGAACAAGCAGTAGCTAAAGTAGTAGTGGTATAACCAATAGTCATGGAAGTAGTAGTAGTAGAAATTTTAGCAAAATTAGTAGCAGAAATAGTAGTAGAAGTAGTGGTAACAAAAGGTAGTAGCAGAAATAATAGTAGTAGAAGAAGCAGTAGTTTAAGTAGTAGTGGTTGAAGATGTTGTAGCAGAAGTAGTAATTAAAGTAGTGGTAGTAGAAATAGTAGTAGATGTAGTAATATTATCACTACTGAAAGGATAATAGAAGCACAGGAATAATAATAATAATAATAATAATAATAATAATAATAATAATAATAATAATAATAATAATAATAATAATAATAATAATAAATTGTAAGTGGTGTAAATTTCTATTTCAATATCGTCGTATGTGTTTTGGGGTGATAAAATGGCAAAAAACAATACAAGAATGCAATTACAAATATATCATGTCATTGTTTATAATTTAAAGTGATTTCTGGTTTGTATACTGCATGTATGCATAACTCATACAGCAGACAAGTATTCTGAATGGTTTACTACAGAACTTAAATTTTTGAAGCCATATTTCTGTGTGTAAAGCACTGAACTGTACACTGATGAAATTTACGAAAATAAGAAAATTACCATTAAGTCTGATCGCATTTGGTGTACATGTATATAAACGAGTCAACCTAACTTCTCTTGCCTACATCAATAGGTGAAAGCACACGGTACTAATCACATGAAAAAAATGGAAACCAATCTGAAAATTGTGGAACATAAAATAGAGTATATATGGGTTTGGCTGGCCAGGATTGGTTAATAATGTTCAATTATGTTTTGGGAAAATGAATCTTTTAAAAGTTTATCCTAGTTGTTAGTGAAAGAAAACAGAGACATTGTTTTCTTGATGGCATTTCAGTCCTTTAACAGTCTTGAGTTTGGAACACTAATTACTGAAATTAGCACCGGACTCTTTGGTGTGGAATTAAAAGAACATGTTTCAAACATATGCAGGTCCAGAAAATGCCGCGACTCATATCCTTTCCTCTGCACAGCAGCTGATATACAGGTTTCATCTATACTGATAAATATAGGTTTGATCATGAGCACTCGAAAATATAAAGTTATTGAAGTTTTATGTCATGGTGTTTGCTATGGAAACTGTATTAGTACCATGAGTCCTGTAGATTTTGTCCTGCCCGTACGTACTTATGACCTTTTGGTAATAGTTTCTTGTTTTAGGGGACACGAATTTTGTATTCAAGGACCATATAATATGAGTGATAAAACTTTAGTATTATTCATTAATAAAACATTTATTGATTCGATTTTCTTGAGGTGTTTTGGAGATGATGATCATGGAGAGCGAGTACAGCAAAAACGTTTTAAAAATTTATTTCGTTTAATTTTTAAAGATAGTTACTGTCAGAACTTTGTTTGCTGAATTAAATTTTTCTGCATCTTAATTTATCTTTTTACTAACATCAAAAGAGAGTAATGTGGCCTCTCACGCGAAATGCTGGACGCACTGTGTTCTATGTCACACTGGATGGAATACCTCTCTAAATATCATCACTTCCTGACCTTGACATACCGTGTATAAATGGGTATTTTTTCTGCCGTCACTTTTGACGGAATTTTAGTATTATTGTAACTTGTTTCTATTTTTCGGGTTAATCAACAACTTAAAACATATCATTACACTTGTGAATCTTAACAAGTTATTCACTTTGAAGAACGCATACAACTGTTTAAAATAGCTTTATCTAAGAAAGATCTACCATACTGTATATATTGGAATCTCAGGATCAGTGGCGTTAAAGGAGGGTTGGGGATGCACGTAAACTTTGCATTTAAACCCGTATAGTAGTTGCCGTAAACTAAACGTCAAAATGAAAGAAAAAAAACTTTTGAAAAAAAATTTATGTAATTCTCGCTAATGAAACACCCGTACTCACGTACGAAATTCGCAAGTAAGAACCGAAAATAATCGCCATCCATTGGATTGTGAAACGGTCCCCGGAATAGTGGACGACCGAGTATTGATCACTATACACGACCCGCTTGGCAATTGAGATCAACAACTTTTAACAGTGTAACAGTGTAGCCTCGATGTTTAATACCTTTCAGAGGTCATACCGTCCAGTTTGAGGTTAAGAGCTTTTAACTACGTCATCTTCGCTATTCATGGTTCCGATATCTTAACCACAGCTACACCTTGGCGGATCGATTAGATATTTCAATATTTCGGGTCTGTGAATTTTATTAGATGAGGCTGCAAGGCACCACATTAAATCAAAATAAATTTGTTGAAGTGTTAAAATTATTCCTACATGATCTCGACAAGGGGAGAACACAACCATAATTGACTCATAAGTAATTTTCCATTACCAGTCCATGTTTGTACAAATACATGCTTTTCTTCAAATGTACATGTAATGGCTTCTCTCTTGTACGTAATCATACTTTCGTTGTTGAACTTACAAAGTATTGCTTTGAAGTCAAGTGCTTCCACAGTTTTCGACCGATCTACAGTACACAACTGTACACGCCATGGGTTAGCTGGCATAACATACTAAGTGAGGAAACACTTGAAATCCAATATATGTCTCTTGGACAAAGAACTGAAATATCTGATCAATCCGCCATTTGGATAAGGTTAACATACCGGAACCTTACCTAGCAAAGATGCTAGCAATGTAGGCATGGTGCTCTCCACATATAGATATCACTAAACGTATGACGTAATAAGACAATTCATTTCGAGTGTTGATACACTCTTAAGGAATAGTTATATCAAAATGTCAACTTAATGTTAATTTCCTGGTTTGGGTTATAAATGTTTGGATCTTTTTAACATTGGCTGTGTTAGAGTTTAAAGTGGCTGCCATTACGACTAGGGAGTGTGGCGCAAATGACAAATACATAAATTAAACAGCTACGGCATTAACATTCCTTTTGTTGCTTGGATCAAATACCATTTAACTGAAGGTTCAAATCTTTGTAAATACAGTCTAACCTGTTAACAAATGAATGGATGAATGTCATTTGTTGTTTATTGCATGACTGAAAACAAAACGTAATTTAAAAGGTTTTCATTTTCAAGTCACCAAATTAAAATCAAACGGAAAAATATAAGCAATAGATTTCCTCGAATTTCTAATGTCTTAGGATCATAGTTACAGCGGTTAGTGCAAGTCACATTTTCTAATGTATTAAAAATAAAAAGTTTTCAATGACATATATAGCAAAAAATTAAACAACCGTTCCGCTCAACCCGGTGCGTGAGGTATAAATTATGTACCTTGTACAAAACGTAAACGCATCGCTATGCCACACAGCATTGACGTTGACGGCGCCGCTGCTGTCTTTGCCTAAGTCGCAACATGCTTATGAATTTAGTCGAGACAGAATGAAAATGAGACATCACAACCATTGTTAGTTTGCATTATTAACAATTTATAATAAAATCAAAGTTTTTGAAACGGTCAATTCAGGCACAAAAGTAAAACTAACCGACTGAAACAATTATTTACATGCAAAACCTGGCGAAAGACACAAACACACACACGTACATAAACACACATGCACACACCAAGGTACCAGCCTGAGGTACTCATGCCATAATCAATCAATTAATCAACCAATCCATCAATCTTGTAGTCTAATGTAGACGTTTATAATATATTGAATTTATTTTGAAACATTATTTTGAAACATTATGTCCTCCTTGGAGAGGTAATGCAAGTGGCGAAGACAGAAGAATATACATTAACACTGCCATTGAACAAGTTATCCTGTTATTAAATCACAACAACAAAACATAGTAATTCAGAAAAACGGTTTTGCTTCTCTGTTTTAACGCTATTTCCGGTTGTAAGATGGCTTTATTGAGGTCATCTTAGCATATTAAAATGAATAATTGAATTGCTAATTAAATAAATGAATAAATCACCTAATTCAAGTGCTCATGTGACAAGTTGATGGCAGAAACATGTCATCATAGCCTCCCCTTTTGGACTTTGATACATATGACAAGAATATGCCCCGTTGTCAGTGGATACTTGCACGATACGCAATCCACTAGAGAACCCCCTCCTTATGAGGCATGTATATGGTCAGGTATATGGGTCCTATACGTACGTGAATGGGGGGTGGCGGTTTTGGGGTGGTAATGAAATAGTTCGTCTGCAGCTATCATGTACGAAGCTCGCATTCAAGCTGAAAGACGAATCTAGATAGGATATGTATGCTTTAGTAGGATAAAACGAACAATTTCACGTGTGGCTGGAAGAATTGTGTTATCAAGAGGGAATTAAAGAGTCATACCTGCTCAAGGAATTTATATTTTGTATTTTATTATATATTTTGTCTTTGAAAGCAGAAAGTGTCGATTTACTTATAATATTTTGAAGAGGGGGCAAGGGATGGGTTGTTAAAATTATACGCCCATCAAGTTAACACAATAAACGATACCATACCGAAAACAAGAAGTTTGAAACTTTACAACACATGAGGACACAGCCGCTTTGCACACTTCTTTCCTACATCTTAAGTTTCAAACTGAATCTTTTATCCAGGTTTGTTTTGCTTTCGTCAATGCATTTATTCCGCTGATTGATACAACGAGAGAGACAGACAGACAGACAGACAGACAGAGAGAGACAGAGACAGAGAGAGACAGAGAGAGAGAGAAGAAGAAGAAGAAGAAGAAGAAGAAGAAGAAGAAGAAGAAGAAGAAGAAGAAGAAGAAGAAGAAGAAGAAGAAGAAGAAGAAGAAGAAAAGCATTATTTAAACACGGCAATATATCATATCTAGTAGCAAATAAAAATCCTAAATGGAAAAGATGATAGCTACATTGGCTATATTGACATAGCAGAGATGTAATTTTTCCACGCTCAACTATTTCAATATTTCATTTAAAGAAATAAATAATATAAAGGCAGTTCCTATACTTTAAACGACATACGGTGTTTAAAATCTATTTAAATTATTCAAATTAAGAAGAAATTATATATCACCCAGTCCTTCCTGCTGTTTGACGTAATAAAGAGACGCACTTTACAGCACGTTGACTAATTTATTGTTGTCGCTAAGGTCTCATTTTAGTCGTGTAATACAAAAAATAATACATAAAATTATTGCAAATTAGATAGCATATGTGATATTTTTAAATGCAAAATGTTAATGATATATTAAGAATAGCACTATACATAATTTCTGCAAGCTTTCTAGATAAAGTACATGTTAGTCATACAGTAAATAAATGTAAATGAATTTTAAGAAAATCCATATATTAGTAAGGCAAATGTATGAAAAATGCACTGATAGTTGCTTAAGTGAATTCGGAGATGTTATTGTGCCCTCATCATCTCACGCCACCATACTGCTGACATGGAAAGTTTAATAAATTTAATGAGGACGATAAGTGGTAATGTTCTCGCTTTGCACTTCTAATGTCCTACGCATGATCCCTGAGCCCGACACATGCAAAAGGTTTTTTACTATCCATCAGAAATTTGGTCGCGTCTTTCACCTCCAATACCGTTTTCTTGCAAACATCAGAGTACGACAAGAAAATAAATAGTGTGATGTTACAATTTACATTTTAATTCAACGTAAAATAATACATTTTAGTAAAGTGTTTAGTAAAAAAAAGACCAATAGCCCTACTGTAACCTTTTGGCCTATTGTAGTTGATTCAGAAGGTCTGCATCAATCTTGTATGAATTCTCTTATTTCTCAAAAATATGTTTTTGCATCATGTCTATTCCGTCTCATTACTATTCCATTTACTGTTTCCTGCTAAGTCCGAGTCTCTGGATTTTATTATTATTATTATTATTATTATTATTATTATTATTATTATTATTATTATTATTATTATTATATCTTCCTTTGTTGAAGTTGTTATAAGATTTAACGCCATTTTTCAGCACAAGATAGGCTATACATGACAGCCTGTATAAATGGTGGAGGAAGAAACCTGGAAAACACCGGGAAGAACCACCGACCCACAAGAAGCTACTGGTAGGCTTTCTCACTTACCCACGTTAACCGAGTCTGGACTCGAACTCATGCAGACAGAGGTGAGATGGCAGTGATCTATAACTGTCAGCGCTTTAGACCACTCGGCCACTCGGGGCCCCTGCCTTCGTTTGTTTGTAACCTAAATTTTAATATGGCGTAAAAACAATATCTTTCATGTCTCCATTGATATACGTATCTTTCCATGTCCACCTGCCGCTTGAAAGAATCATTGCCAAAATGTCATGAAAGGGAAGTTTTGTAGATAATTAGATCCCAAAAAATATATTTTAATGGGGAAATGGAAATAAAAAGATGAGCTATTCATGCAAATTCCCAAGGTGAAATTAATTCAAAGGAACCAAATATACCCATCCCCCATTAAACGCTATGTTCATATTTCATCCGAAATGCTCAAACTAATTATCACCGGAAATTAATTAAAACCTTGATACAATTCATTGTACTATTTTCATTTGCTGAAAATTATACAACGTAAGCGATAGTAGTAGGGGAAAACAAGATTTTTAACCCAAACCTTGTTTTGTTACCCTTCAAACAAGTATAAACTCTAGTCCTAAACTATCCCCACCCTTTTTTCAAAAATTATTAGTAAGGTTTCTATGTTATTACAGTGTTAATGAATCCAGGTAGAGAGCTATGTACATGATCGGTATTCAGGTAAACTTCCTTATGCTATCCAGGTACGTTAACAACAGGTTTTTTACAAAACAACAGGTGCAGACAGATATTTTGTATTGTTATAAAACAACAGGTGCAGGAATGCCATTCATCCAGGTAAACAGAGATTGACGAATTTGTTAGAACCGGCGCATGCGTGGAATGTTTACGAACTATTCTAAAGACGGCGAGACGGGTTTTATTATCAGTCTACCGCAAGTTTTTCATCAGATAACATATACTGTGCAGGGTGGAAATTAAACTACGCATTAGAACGTAGCGATTTCAGTTAACAAGGCGGAAATTAAACTACGCATTAGAATGAATGTGAGAGGTAAGTTATATTATTTTATACCTCGTGACTAATGATTAATGTTTCAACTGTTGATATTAAAAATACTTCATTATCACGATTATAGATACTAAATTTTACTTTACCGCTCACACAGCGACGGGACTCAAACAAATCTTTTATTTCTGGTTTGTTTAGAGGATATTTTTGTCGATAAAATACACCTTTGACCGATCTAGATCAATTGTGAGTTTAGTATAGTTTTGTTGGCTAATGGGGCTGTGAAAGTTTTTAAATTCCGCTAGCAACTTTTGATACAATTGTTCGATATAATTGAAATACACGCTATTATCAGATCTGATGAGCGAAAGTTTTAGCTTGTCACGTGTTCCACTAAAACATATACCTGATGTTTCATTATTAAATTCAACTGTCAATTGTTTACCGTCCATCATTAGATATTTGATGTTACTACTGTAGCTATTTGTCATTATCAAATTTTCAAACATTATTTTATTAATTTAGATAAAATTTTAGTCACAATGACAATACCCAAGGGCAAATGTACCTACACCATTTTCGCAATAACGTTTGTCATCAAGATTACACAATCCACGTTTGATAATGACATCTGTTTCGAGTCTATGATGATTAGTCCGAATTGCCATAGCTCTCATAAAACTAACACCGCCATCGAGCGCATACCTGTAGTCATCAAATTGCATAAACTTTTTAACAAAATCACGAGGCAGACCTTTTGCTTTTTTGCTATTTTATTATTATCTAACAATACGGCATACATTTTGCTGCGTAATCCAATAAAATATTTGATAATGCTCGAGTTCATTTCATCTTTGAACTTACCAATAACCTTTTTTGTGTTGTCATGAAATTTACTGTCACGTGGGTAATAAGAAAGATCAAACAGATGTCGATTATTGTACATGTCCTGATAGATGTCCTCGCATTCGATTTCATATACGAGCGAATCAGTATCAGTAAACAATAATCTACTTGCCGGCCACTGAATTTTAGCAAAATTATAATGAAAATCATACATCAGCTACTTTGATAAATCTAACACTGCAGCTCCAACATAGATTGGCTTGTTTAGTTTTAGATTTGTTTTTCTTCTTTGTATTGCAACAAGATTTTCATTAAATATTTTCATGCTCACAAAATCATCGTCTGACACAAGTTTATTTCTGCGATTGACATCATTGACTAGTTCAATATTTACGCGTTTCCTAATATTCTCCATCGTCTTACCAAAAACAGAATTGTTCATCAGTTTAAAGAAGTTTTTCTCAAACTCTGTTTTCGCTGCAGCCCTTCTTGAAGTGTTGAAGTTAATGTAATCTCTCATCCACGGCGACTGAATAAATTTTAGTACACGATGAACTTTTCTCAACACAAGACCAGCATCGACTGCTTGTTTTAAAACTTTGTAATGCAAAACATAATGACGTTTATGAAGCAAATTTGGTACTAGTTTCTTGACCATGGAATGTTGTTTGGGTGATGCTAACGCTTGTTGTTCTTTTGATAACAAGCTATAATCTATGACCATCGATTCCGCACAGAAAGGGTAATCGTTATGTAATTTGTGTAGCGAATTTGGATAATCAAGATCAACTTCAACGAAATAGGAAACATTGTGGGGTATCTTTTTAAGTGTTTCAGATAGAAATTAATCAGCCGTGATCCACTGAAATCCACAAAGAGGCATTGGTTCTGCCATCGAACCACCGTAAAGATTATTGAAATCTAGATAAACTAAATATTTCAAAGGGAGCTCAGGGTTATACTGTTTCAAATATTTGTTGTTTGCTTCAGCATATTTTTTATCACGCTAATACCGCTTCTGATACCTTTTTCAATAAAATTGAACATATCGACGTCAGTCAGTAATTCTAACCTTACCTTACTAAACTTTAGCAGAGCATCCCATGACAACCCAGGGGCAGAATAATATCAGCAAGGATCTAGTCCGTAATTGTCATAACTCACTTCACGAAAACTATCAAAAACATCTGCTAATAATAGCACGTCAGTTTTCAAATACAAATCATGATAATCACCAAAAGTCTCACAATCAAACTCTTTCCATATATCTTGTGCATACCAGTACTCGTCATCGGTGATATTTTCATTTTTAAGTTGCGAGTAAAATTTATCTTTGTCAGGTAAAGATGTTTCATCAAATTTACTCCAGTCGTCGAGGTATTCGTATGGAAAAACTCCTTTTTTAGCTAGTAGATTAAATTTATCTCCAAAACAGTCTCTTAGGTTATCAAATTTACTACAACCTTTCACTAACTCATCTAACGAGGCTGCCATAAACTGCAGGAAGTCAATGAAACGCAATTCACCTAGCGTAACTGACATGTACTTTTCAAAATTATTTGGAATGCATTTGATGACGTTATCGAGTTTTAGACGAGCTTTTATATCAGGATCACCAAAAGCTTCTACTATAATATGGCTATCATATCCTCGAAAATTGTGAAGAATAACCGGAATAAAATCTGGAGCATGAAATTTTAAATTACACTGATTATGAGCCGCTCCACGGTACTGTCCGGTCAAATGGCAATGGTCATGTACTTTTTTATTACTGATGTTGTCAGGGTCAAAGGCTTTTTCACAAATATGACAAATTTCCTGTTGCTCGTGATCAGATTCTTGTTGAGGTGTTAATTTTAACATTGGCGTTACTCTTTTCAAACGATTAAATATGTTATCAACTTCGTTAATCAACTGCTTGAGAAGCCAGACAGCTGGATTTTTACCACGATATAATTTGATTGGTTTAGATAATCTATAATCAGTACAACAAACTACCTTATACGCTACTCCACACGGAACATGATTTTGAACTTTTCTTGTACTCTATTGGTTAGGATTATTTTCTACGCCAAGCATAGGTTGAAGTCAACACTTAAAATCAGCGTATATAACGAAAGGAATTTTTAGCTTTTGATTATGATGGACAAACTGTAACACACTATCCTTTTTAGATGGCATTGTTATTCTTTGTACATCATTACAGTACTGCAAATGCTTTTGTAATGTTTCATTGTTAGTACAACCGTGCAAGCAGCGATAACAAAAGAATTTTTTATTCTTATTCTTATTGTACTGTTTGCCAACTAGTCCGTTAAAGTTTTTAATCCAAACGTAAAGATTTTTATGAAACAGTAAATTTATAGTAGATTGTGAAGCTTTTTCTAAAATATATCTCGGACATATTTGTAAAGATTTTTAATCTAATGACAATCTCTGACGATCGCAGACAATATCTAATATCGTTATGTAAACCAGTAAAAGGTAGATCTGTCAAACAAAAGTATGATGAAATTTATAATAGCATTATATCATAATTTGTTTGGTTGGAATCCAACTGTTAAATTTATCGCTATACCCACGCCATTTGACTAAACTTTTATCTCCTTTTATCCTAATCACTTTTTCAATAACGAAAACATCCTGCTCAGTTTTCTGTAGTTCTTGTTCGTAAAAACTCCCTATGATAGGTTCCCCTGCCAGATCTTTTAACGCGTATGTTATAGGTACTGTGAAAAGTACCTTATCAACCACAAATACTTCTTCGCTCCAGTTTGGAGTAAATCCTTTTGCAAATACCTTTTTTATGAAAGATATTCTAACTTTATCACCAACCTTAAATTTATGTCTGCGGTACATGTTTTCGTTCGCTAATATTGGATTTTTAATAGCATTATTGGATGACATTTTGATAGTTCGATGTTTTGTGTTATTATATTCGCCTACGATTTGAGAAAGGTCATCGATGTACCTGTTGGTGTTTTTAGCTGTCATATGTTTGTGTATTTACTCGTTTAGCGTGCGATTAAATCTCTCGACAACAACACTTTTACCTTCGTTTCCTGTAACATATTTTTTAATATTATTTTGTTCTAGAAACTGCTCAAACTTTTTGTTAAAAACTCGGATCCGTGATCAGTCCAGATTTTATTTGGTTTTCTTTCTGTACTCGTTATTATTTGTCTTAGCGCATCAGTCATTGAAGTCCCTGTCTTATCCGAAACAGGTACACTGAAAGCGTATTTACTAAAAACGTCTATAACGTTAAACAAATAACTTTTTGGAGCGCCATCAGCGCCAACGTTAAACTGAGCCAGATTGGAAACATCCACCAAATTTATTGCCCAGATATTATCTACGGTATTAGCAACAACTTTACGTCGTGGGAACTTTTTTTTTAGATTTGTGTAGTTCGACTGCAAGATCATTGTATACTTTTTCCGAGACCGAATTTATATTTTGCTCCAATTATTCCCTGAACAAATCTTCTATCAAAACGTTCTCGTAGATTTGTTGGCTCATATCACGTAATTTGTCTAACATTACTTTATCACAATCTGATTTTGAGTTTTCATGATCAAGATAACAGATATCATGACGCATTGCTATTGCATCCACTTGATTGTAAGGTTCTTGTCCTGGCAATGGATTGTCGTTTTCATCTAGTTGTTGATCTAGCGGATTGTAAGGTCCTGTATACCGATGACCTGGCAAAGTCCAAACGCCTTTTGGTTTTGGTAATTTTCCAATAATTTTGTGTATATCTATACCTGACCCTATTATTTCTCTGTTGTTACAACATTGATAGTATGCGACAATTTTATTTTACTCAAGACACAAATCTCTATCAGAATCACATTTGCATTTCATTCTATATTTTTAGTCGTCTACTAAAATAATATCAGGATAACCAGATCCTAGCGAATTTTTCGCTGACGACACTGTCATTGAGGATGTTTTCTTTAAAAACATATTTTTTCTTTTTCCGCAGATTGCACAATAACGTTTTAATATTATCCTGTTGTTTTTTTGGGGGGGTTGTTGTTTCATTAATATTTTCTGTTTTAGTTCTACACTTGAGATAATATGTTGACATTATTATATTTTTAAGTTTAGATAAAATTAATTGCGATCTCATCATTAGCGTGAGAAGGTTGCTTATCAATCTGTAAAATAAATTTTAAAAAATTGAAATTTCTGCTCATCTGTCGGATAAACATAATACAATATCCACAAGCAGACGTTCCAACAGGTTGGAGTTGATTTGGTGAATAATATACCTTTTTAAATTGTTTTGTTTATATACCTTTTTATTACATCGCTTGGAGGAAGTCCAAACGAGTCGAAATAATTATCATTATAAACTGCTACCCAATGTGTACCGGATCCGTCATTGAAATCTTGTATATTAATAACACACGAACTTACAGCTGACGGTGATTTTATTACTGCGAGTTCATTTTTAGAACAAACTCCGTGAAATCCAGGAACCGCTTTTAACTTATCGATTATATCAAAATTACTCAACGGGGTGGTCGTGTTCCTGGTAATGTTAGGCCACGTCCGATTTCTAAAAGATTTTGCAGCAGACTTCCCGCTAGTCCCGCCAAAATTGGAGCGAACGGAATAATTCATCCTTGTTTTGTTTGATTGCGTTTTGTTTTCTTTTTTTTTTGTTTTCTTTTTCTCTGGCGATTTTGTTGTTGGTGATTTCTTTTTCCGTTGTGGCATTATAATATATCATGTACATAAAATTTACAATTTTTTATTCCACTTCCACGAATGATACCATTACCCTCAACAGCTTTCTTCGTTGCGCCAGAGATTGCTCCTGACATTACTGCTAGTCCTAATGTTCCCAACACCGGCAAAACTTTAGATATTATTGTACTAGTTAATACTGATAATGCTGGACCACGAAAACCACCTTTGACAACAATATCGTTTGCCATCGCTGTCATTTGTGTAGCACTCAAATTTAAAACAAAAGTTTTTTTACGATCATACTTCTTTACTTGATTTTTTTGTTAGCATTAATTTTGTTAAAACACCATCAGAAATATTAGGATTGATTTTTAATGATACCTGTTCTCGCTTTGCAATAGCAGCTAATAATTTTTTAACTTGGCCATCGGTCAAATATACTTCTTTTACAATATATTTGCCATTTTATATAACAACTGTAGATTAAACTTGAACTGTCATTTTACCTCCAATAGAATCTACTGTGATAAATCTATCACTAATCACTAATGCGTATACGTACAACGGTGCTACTGGAACCGCCCCAAGTGTCCAGGTAATTTCAAATCTGCTGTGCTGTCTACAATTCGCTCGTTATGTTTACTAACATCAAAATGAAATATAGAATAAAGTGTACGAAATTCCTCTGCTGATATCTGAGTTCCATCTTCAACATCTTGATATTTTTGCATTGCGTCAAGCAGGTACATGTACGGTCGAGAAATATTTTTATTAGCGTCATCAGCAAAATTGCACTCGATAGCTCGATCTGGATATTGCTTTGAACTTAATCTAGCGTATATTCGTCTGACATCAGTGTGGCCAAATATTGCATTATTTTGTTGTTGGTTTCCTCGTCGGGCGTGCTGTTGAAATACGACAAATATTTGTCTCGGCAGTTGTTCGCTTGATATTGTTGTGACCCGCCACGTGTAGTCAGTAGTATTTGGAACCGTTGTCTGATATATCTTATGCTGCTTAAAATAAATTCTGTTGGTATGCTTATCAAGCGTACTATTTAGTTCTGACATTTTAGTGATTGATGGTGTTATACGTGGCATCCACAGAGCAAGTTTGTTTATGATAAGCTGTACATCAACCCCTCCAGATCTAAACAAGCAATCATTTTGCTCTGCTCGATCTAAAATAAGCGTATGTTTTACTCCACGGAATACTTTATCATAATCGCGACAAAAGCCGAAAATCGTGCTTACCGGAAGCATCATTGCAATTTGACGTGATCCTGCTGTAAGTTTTCTTCGCCTAGCAAAACCTTCGATATAGCGTGGATTTCTCACGTCAAGTGTGTAAAGAAGTAAGTTTAACATCGCAGTACCGTTTGCATCTGCAGCTGGTGGCGTTAGATTTAGATTATTAAGAGCTGCTATAAGAGAAACTCTTGTAACGTTTGCATTAGCATCTGCAGCAGGTGCGGCAATATCTAGAGCAGCAGCATTAGCAATGAGAAAATTTCTCACAATTACAGCATTTGCATCAGCATCAGCTCCATGTACTATAGCGCCTCTCTTCACAAATTCTGTTGAGTCAGCTATACCCCTTCCAGTATCTTTAAACCACATTATGTTGGTTGCTGTTGATTTCGAGTAATCGTCGGAAAACGAAATAATATTTAAAATTGTACTTGCAACTTGTAGATGACCTGAAATATCTTCTATAGTTTGATTGGCCAGTTGATATCTAACACTTTTGAATAAATTCTAGCCGTTATTTATAAGAGCTATTTCTGCTCCAACTGCAATTACAGCAGGTGGATTGACTACTGTCATAATCTGACCGAGAACTTCTAACATAGCCTTATGTGGCAGTAGAAATACATCTTCGTCTCTGGTGTTGAAGTTTCTGATACCAGCTTTATTTGGTTCGTTAGAATTCTCATCAAGATACTCAACATACTCGAATTCTGTCACATCGTTGTCGATGTCATAATTTCTGTTAATTCGAGATAATTTTTAACAGACATTTTATTTGATTAGATTATATAAAATTTTATTGCGGCACTGTTACTTTAGATATCAATTTTTGTATGATCTGCTCGCCCTTTGGGGATAATAATTTTTTTGTTGTTGTTATCATAGCTCGCTGAGTTTCTTGTGTTGGAGCGATTTCTGAGATAGCTTGTTTTATTTCAGATGTAGTCGGTGGATCTCCTTTTATTTTGTCAGCTACTTTTTGTCCAACCGCAGTCCCAGCGGCAGATGCAGCTCCAGTTGCAAAAGCTTTACCCGCGTCAATAGCAATTGGTGCAACTTTACGCGCTATACCTGGAACATTTTCAATAACTTTAGTAAATATATTTCCAAAAAATCCTCCTATTTTTCTTCGATAATGTTTTTACTTTGTTTCATTATATTTGATGTTGTATATAATTTTTACTTTTGCTCGCGTAAATGTAAATAATAAGTTACAACTTCATTATTAACATTTAACTGTTCTCCAGATTGATCTGCATTATTATACTTGATATTTGATCTTCAACGTTTAAAGGATAATAGATAATATGTCGTGCAGTTATTTGCATGAGAGAACCTTGGGGAACGTCTGGTGAGAAACTAAATCGTTTGACCTTTGCTACCTTTTGATGTATAAGAGCCAGAAGCAATAGAGCAATTTACTAATATTGTATTTACTTCTGTTATATTTACTGGCAGTTCACTGTCATACGTAATAGGCTGATTAAACGCATCGTAACATATTTTAGTAAATCCTAACAGTTGTGCAATACTTCTTTCTCTTGGTTCAAGACCGATTAACATTTTTCAAAGTTATCCTAGCTCGAAATGTGTTATAATTCGCTGAAAATTCAAAATCATCAGCCATATTGCCAGCTTTTGTTATGAGCTCTTTGATTGTCTTGTTTAGATCAGTAATAATATAAGCTCCTTGTGGAATTTGTTGTTGTTTTTTTTTTGGTGTAGATATTGAAGAACTTGTAAACATAATAAACCACATTTGATCGTTAACATCAGTTTTCACGTTAGGTATAGCATTCCAGCAAGTAAAAGAATTTAATCCAATCTCATATTGTTTCGCAGGATCTAGTTGGATAGGCGGAATATAATTTACTGAAAAATTTGCGCTATCTTTCGCAGACTCACTAGAGTTTAGTAATAATGTTGTTTGCATTCCTTTTATATTTAATCATTTTACAAAATTAAGTCGCCGCAATTAAGTCGTCGCGATTAAGTCGCGGTGTAAAGTTTCATATTCGTCAGATGTTAATAATTCGCTCGATCTTAGATGATCACGTATGTCAATGATTTCATTATCAAGTTTAACACTATCATTCCAAGCTTCTTTTGATAATATTAATAACATTAATCTACCTATTAGTTCAGTAGTTGAAGTAAATATTTTTACACCAGTTCCTGTTCTTACTTCTCTATATTTTTCTACACGATTTTTATCAAAAGTAAAAAATTTTCTTCTAAAAGGTTTTGCTCTACTATTTTTTGCTGTTTTTTAATCATGAAAGCAATAACACCATATCTCATCCTATCATAAAGTGGAAGCATATCATCAAATTCTGTAACCGTGTTTATTTCATCTTTAGCAGTAGCTCCGTCTTTAATTATTACATCTAATCTATCGAGTAATGCTTGATGTTCTATATCAGTACACCTGTTTATATTATTATTTTCTATATTTTCTTTCTTTAAAAAATCATCATATTCACTATCTTTTATTATATCATTTTCTCTTTTTATAAAATGAAGTCTTTAGTCTCCAACTTCCATAAACTTTAGAGTAAGCTCACCAATTTTTTGTTGCTCCTCTTTGATATCCTTTATGTCTCCTGATAAATTTTTTATAAAATTTGTTATTCCTTGCGTTGTTAACTCTGCTAATCTTCGCTCAAGTTTCAGCGGATTGTTTATCAATCGATCTGTTTCAGCTTGTCTAGCAGCAGGTTCAGCTATATTTGCTGTAAGTGCCTCAATTAGTTTTCTTTTTTCTTCATCAGATCTAGTAACAAGTTTTTCAGCAGCTGCTTCCTGTTGTTTTTTAACAATTCCAACCAACCCTTTTTCTTGCAGTTGTTTAAGTTCTTCTTCTGATAGTGGTTTAGTTTCAGGTTGTTCACCTAATAGTGCTTCAGTAACTGGCTTGAAAATTGTAGCTGTTGTTTCTGAGCAGTTACTTGCCCACGTCGTGCTTGTTGTACTTTTTGCTTAAGTAATGCGTGAGATTGAGCACTTTTTTTAGATCTTCTATATGTTATCTGTATCTTGCTCGTTTGTCCATTATTATTATTATTATAAATTTTATAACATTGAAACCTCTTACTGTAAGTAAATGTCAATACAACAGCGAAACATTTTATTTGGCTCATGTGTACGTTTATCCAATAAGAAAATGTTGAATTTATATTTTGTAGCATTACGATAAAGTTCAATAAATTTATATTTTGTCACGTCACCGCACTGCTCGCTTGCAATATTTCTAACGTCAACATTGTCCAGTCCTGGAAATAATATAAAACAACCCGTATTTCGCCTAATAAATCTGTCAAACATCCTTGAGCGAGATAAACAGAATTACAATGTTTGTTACGTGACAGTGAGAAATATGGTCTTATTTTCTCCATCTCCATGCTATTTAGCGGAATATCGTCAAAAACTACTATCTTGTGTTCATCTGCATCAAGTTGATTAACTGGAATAAGATCTTCTGGCTGCCTAATTATAAAAAGATCTTCACCAGCTTTAAGATCATCACGAAGCTTGTCATTATACTCGCTTAAAAACTCATACTTATCTTGCTGTCGATTGATTGTGTAAATATAAACTCTGTCATAGTTAAAATTATCACCAAGAAGCAAATTCATAAGCAAATTTGTTTTCCCCGATCCAGTTCGCCCAACAATAAGATAATGACAATCAGGAAGTTCATTGTTATGTTTGTGCTTCACGAGTCTCTCTGTATCAAAGTTTAATATCGACGATTTTGCCATTTTGTATAATATTAAACTAGTGTTGATAATTTTATCTAGGATAGTAAATAATGAGTTACTATACAAAATTTGGAACACTATCTGGAGATTTATCCACAGAAGGTCATCAAGGTGATTTATCCAAACATGCAACTCTTGATCAGCTCAAAAATGAAATCAATAATTTACTAAATGCTGCCAGTGTAGATCCAAATGAAGTAGTTACTTTCCAGGATAAAAAGGGACGATTAAAAACGATTAATGTAAAACTGTCAGATGTACTTGTATGAAATCCTGAAGCGGTTACTGATAATATCGTGACTTTTAACAATCGAGGTAAGATACAAGATTCTGGTAGGTCAGTTAATGATTTTGTTAAAAACTCTGGTGATTTATTTAGTGGGAATATTGTTATGAACCAGAATAAGATCACAGATCTTGGAAACCCAACTGAGGACGTTGATGCTGCCACTAAAATATACGTCGACGATCAAGAATCAAAGTACATGTCAGTCAATGGTGGTATGATGCATGCATTTCTCAATATGAACAATAATTCCATTACTAACCTCAGAAAATCCTAGTCTGATTTTGATGCTGTAAACAAAAAATACGTCGATGATCAGGACGTTCCAATCAATAATGAAATAACAGCGCTCAAAAATGAGTTTCTTGGTCACGTGAATACGTTTTTAAGTTTTCGTAGAAATATAAACACTTAAAATGAATTTTTTGGAAATCCATCAAATGTTGACATTACACTCGCTAATATTAACACAAAACTCAATGATATTATTTGTGGAATTCCTAGTATTGTTGAGAAAACGAGTATAGTTAAAATTCCTCACAAACAGATTAAAAATATTGTGTATACTGTTGCTTCTGGGTCTGGTACATGGACAAAGAAAAATAATAATTCTATCAAACACACTCCAGAAGTTACTGGTGTGTATAGATTCTCAGTGATTAGTGTTGAATTTTTTTAATATTTCAACCAGATCTCCATTACGTAATTTGGATACGTCTTCTGGAACTGTATCAATAATATTATTAAAAGGTATTGAAGAAGAATTTACACTTGAACTTGTTAATACAATTCCAGTCGAAGTCGGTTATAGTTGGTGTTTGGAATTTGTAGCTGAATTACTAATACCAAGACTGGGGATTATGTAAACAAATATTATAACGAAAAGAAATATAGTTGATTTCAATCATATTTCAAATGATATTCCAGTATAGTATGTGGACGCACTAATACAATACTACAAATATAATCATAAAAAAAACTTTGGTGCGTAAAAAAATGTTACAAATACTACAATAAGATCCTTCGAGTAATATCATATCTACCCTTGTTAATGACCAGTTCTGGCATAATTTCAAGTGGGGTATCATTAAATCCCTTTTTGATAATTATATCTGGTATTGGCGTTTCACTTACAGCGGCGTGTAAAAAAGTTGAACAAAGACTTTTGATAAAAAAAAAAAACGCACGGATATTTGACATCTATTAAAACTTACAAGAAACTACTTGATCAGATCCAGTCTTACTTACGAGGAATTAAATATAATATGGATGATTTATTACGTGAATTTCGCATTATTGACAATATGTTAACAGACATTCTACCAATGAAGGTTAGCAAATATGAAAAAAATTATCAAAAAAATATGAGTAACGTATAATTTTATCTAAACTTAAGATATAATATAACTAAAATACCTGATACCAGCTTTTGTGATATAATGACAGAGCTTCTAGATAATATAAGGAAGTTTACCTGAATACCGATCATGTACATAACTCTCTACCTGGATTCATTAACACTGTAATAACAGAGAATGGGGGTGGGTTAGAAACCTTACTAATACTTTTGGGGAAAAAAAGGGTGCGAGATAGTTTAGGACTATAGTTTATACTTGTTTGGAGGGTAAAAAAAAAGGTTTGGGTTAAAAATCTTGTTTGCCCCTACTTCTGCAATCACTATAAATTTTATAATATAAATAAAATCTAGATTTAATCTTTGTGTTTATGTTATGTAAGAATTTTTATATAATTGTTATGAGATTGTTATTTCTTACATTGTTATGTAAGAATTTTTTTGTTGACTATGTAATTGTTAGTTCTCACATAACCTTCTTCTCACTGCTTGTTTATGAGAAGGAATCTTCGGCTTTGGATTGGAAAGGAGAGAGAGGAAGGAGTGATCCCTATAAGAGTAAGGTGGTGCTTAACAGTGGTACATCTTTGGGGAATTTCCAGTAGCAAGAGGTAGCGAAAATCGCTGTAAATATGAACAAGATGTCTGACTTGGGGCTTTAATTAACCTTTATTTATATATGTGAAACTATATTCTAAAGATACACTTATTCATACAATACATATTACAATACGTTTGAATAATTTCTGTTATCTACTACTTCATATGCTTGTAAAAATTCTCTGCATTTTAGAATGCGATACAAGTAATTAAAATATTGCTTGAATTCATAAAGCCTAAAATTCAATAGTCACGACTGATGTTATAATCATTTAAAGAAATATATTTTGTTTCATATAATTTAGAATAATAACCTGCAAACGATCACTGGACATTATACTGTATCATCTAAAGAATACTATGAAGCTAGCGAATTCATACAAATGAACATAAAATATTTCATTACATTATAGTAGTACATAAAAAGATAACTCCCAAAAATACAAATTGCTACAAAAATCTTTAAAGTAAGTAATAGTAAATTCTTACCTGTAAATACGAACAAAATTTCTGACGGGGCTTTAATTAACCGAAAATTTTAGATAGGCTCGGCCTTATATATTCCAAAATGACGTAAAACAACTACGTGCCCCAAATCAGAATGCATTATTGTAAAGATTCCGAAATGGCGTGGAATAACTACGTGGTCCAATCACAATCGTAAAGAGGCTATCGCTTTTGTTCAATAACATACGTCTCCAAATCTGAATGTCCATTTTAAGTTATTTATTGTAAAGAGGTTATTGCTTTTGTTCAACTCTGAACATGGATTATGGATAATTTGGTAAATCGTCTTTTTGTTCCACTCGCAACATCGATTACCACTCGTAACATTGAGCAATACCTGATTTGTTCGGCTAATTAATTTTGTTGCAGTGAAGAAAGCGAGTAATTCGTTTATTGTTATGAATTCTGAACCCGGCTATTTTAGGATTATGTTTTGTAAAAAGCAGCCCCCAATGCTAGTTGGTTCCAAGCTATGAAATTGAACATGGTTATCCAATTTTGTAGCTAATCTCAATCTGTAAGGAACAATGATTCGTTCAGTTGAAAAGAAGCGAGTGATTCGTTTATTTTTATACTTCTGAATCAGGTGATTTAGTATTATATTTGTATTATATAAGGTAAGTCAGTCCGCAGGTCATTCCAGCCATTGAATTGAACCAAGCTATTCAATTTTGTAACTAATCCCAATTTGTAATGATCAATGTAGTCTTATATACTTTTTTAATTCCTTTACCAAAATTTTATATGAACCAACATAGTCCAATATACTATTTTATTTCTCTACCCAAATTTTATATCCTAATATTTATGATCAATCGACAAAAGCGGAACGACATCTGGGAATAAAAGGCACTTATTTTCCGGTTATTTTGTTATGTCAATGAAAAAACTCATCAACAGAATATACTAATTTTGCCGGCAAAAATAGATTTATATATCACCCATACAACTTACATGGAGCAAGTCTCTTACAACCGTCAATTGGAGAAAAAAAGAAATGCAAAGTATCTTTCTCAAAACGTCTTTAAAATAGAATTATTGAAAAAAAAAAAACAATTTTAAAAATTCAAAAAGCTCAGCTGAAAATTAGCCCACACTTTTGTACAAAACAAGATTAACCTGAAGGCGTTAAGATTTGCATGTCTTTGTCTGATATTGGTACAAAACGTTCATCTACCTGACCGAGGACAGACCATAAATAACATATGCGACGTGCCTTGCTAGCCCAACTTGCCGATTTATTGAGTATTATCCATCCCTTATACCATTACGTCACTTCCGCATTATACCAAATAGATTCACCTGTTTAATCTTCAGGTGCATTTGAAAAAGTGAACTGCTCGGCTTGTATCTCTTTCAATAAATGAATGATTCGGGTGAAGAAAAAAAATGTATATGTAAATTTTGCTGTCATGCACAAAACTACAAAGCATCGCAAATAGCTTGATGATATTTGTTCCTACAAGTTTCTAAGATTAATTGTGAGAATTCTGATGACTAATGCATTTACGTTTTCTTTATTGTTTTAGACGGGACGCAACGATACATATTACGTAAGATTCCGTTTTAACAAAGTGGTGTTTTCCCAGCCTTCTTACTCAATCTAAATCTGAAGACAAAAATGCTAGTACCGTAATGTCAAGGTCAAACAACCTCCACCACATTGCACTCGCCCTCCTCCCCCTCCTCGAAAGATATGGTACTCAGAAAAACCTGGCATGACTGTAGGGAAAGTACTGAAAGTTCCTTTATTTTAATTCTAACTACGATCTACCTTTACTTTTATTCTAATATATATGTTGCAAGAACTTCAGAAAGTTCAGTCGCAGTTAATTGCACAAGAAAGTTTGAAGAATACAGAGCAAGAATAAGACAAAATGCATGTGAGCAATGTCATTTTTAAACAGAAAATAAAGAAATGAAACTACCACAAGGTTCTATATCGAACGCGTTACAAAATTCATTTTCAACGTAAATAATTAAAATTGTTATTCTCTTGAGTTGAATATTTTCTAAAGAAAATGTATTGAACACTCATCGTAGAACCTTTATGGTACATGTGAGAGATTGTTTCTCTTTGGATGGCACAACGTCATATAATATATGATCTTTTTTAATTTCGCATGGTCATTCTTTTTTTTCCCCTTATAGTCCATTTCGGAATATCACTGTCTCTTTCCTATGAGAGTCGAATACTTCCTAACTTTGCATGCTTTAACGGACGAAAATACGGCTAGATGTGCGAAGACTCCTGTAACATGTAAGGTCTTGAAAAAAACAAACAATGAACGACATTTCAAAAATCAATGAAGTTATATGAATATTGATTTTTAATTTTTAATGCTACTCCTGTAACTTTGTAATAAAAACTTTTAAAGAAATAAGTTAGGTTTCACCTGTCTGCAACTACTGCCTACATTGCAGTCAGTGAAGACACGTCATCTATTTTTTGGGACGATATGAAGTTAGTATGACAAAATAACAACCAGGAGCTCAAGTCAGATTCCATTATTTATATTTAAGCTTTTCATTTAGCTTGCGACGGAAAAGATAAAGGACGTTCCGACTGCGCATGATGAAGACGTTCTTTGCTTTATGTGACGTCATAAGGTTACGCTCATTGAGTCTTGTGTTGGAAATGGCATTCGTACTGTTTTAAACCAAATTAAATTGCATATCGTTTCAATTAATCGTGTAATAAAACAATTTCAAAGCCATATTTATGTGAATATGACGTTTAATAAACCAGTGTGTGTATGTGTGTCTGTCTTTCTGACTGTGTGTAATTTGGGATTTTTAAAGTAGCTTTAACAATTTTTCAGTTATATCAATAAGATGTCTACAGTGTGGCACTTTACAGTGATATCTAGCACTGAGGCAATCATGTTGCAGACATGTAGCGTCCAGTTACATTAGCCGGACAACAGGCCGACCAGTCCTAACAGAAATCTCTTAACTCTGTGCGCCAAGCGAAGCAGCATTTAGTACCATTTTTTAAAGTCTTTAGTATGACTCGGCGATGAATTGAACCCACGACCTCGCGCATCCGAGAGCAAAAACTATTTAAGCCACAGAAGCGGTAAACAATAAACTAGTAAACTTGTCACCTATCATGCTGACGCAAATCCATTTAAGCAAACATGCGTCGATATTTATTCAATTTTATTCAGAATAAAATGGTTTGACTTGTTTTTAACAAATAAGACATAAATCGAGTAAACTAATACAAATTCCATAATCGTGATATGCAGTGAAATCCAATCATTGTGTACGGCATTCAATGCTCTTTAGAAAGAGGAAATAATTTGCATTTATATAAGTCTTTTGAGATGCATATTGTTACATCCTAATCGATTTTGATTCACCAGTCAAGACAGATAACAGTTTTCAGAATCCAACACAGTGATTGCATGTACAAAATAAATATTAGCACTGATTCATTCGATAGCGTTCTTGGACATTCAAACTTCAACAGGTAAGCTACACGTTTATGCTACATTTACTATTTCATCAAAAATAGAAATAATTATAGTCGATTTTATACAACGAATATATGACATTTACTATAATTTTACAAGTCAACAAATTTACATATAATCGGAATATCTCGGATACCAATGCCAAGGACACTAAATAATTTTATGTCAATATATAGAACAAGATGACATTCTTTACAAGATGGCTGTACCATCAATGCGATCTTTTAGTGCAATCACAGCTGTATCTGTGGATCATTTTTTATATTTTAATCTATACCTTTCAGTGGTTTAAGATGATCTTTGTTCGTTATATAATAGTTGCATCTAATTTGAACAAAATATTTAGTAACCAAAATTACAGCCTTTGAGGTTTAAACACCGCAAATACGTCTATAAAAACATTTTTTATTCCAGTGGCCTTGGAAAAAATTGAGACAAACGATAACCTTTGAATTACATAAAGAGTGGAAGCCTTCAATACAAATATATACTGCTTACAAAAAATCGTATGGAATAGTTCTATCTCTTTCAACAATGTACAAATTGCTTTAGCAAAGCCCGTTGATTTCCAAGGACGATGGTCTAAATAAAAGTTAAGGTAATCAGTGTCCAAATACTGAATTACATAGATGGCATGCGTCTCTTTCTGTGTAATATCAAACGACATTTTATCTTCATGGGCTCACTGAAGATGTTGTTTTTGGTATGCTTTGGAAAGCACATTAATTGTTGTTTAAATTTTCAGAGACCATAACGAATACTGTTTACAACACGGATACGGGCTCATTTATGGATACTGTCTCCACCATGAATGTATCTTTTGAACTTAAGATCTCCACCGATTTATCAAAAAATATTTCTGGATGGAAGAATTTATCAGACAATAATTCTTTTATTCTGGAGGTAGCAATTGCCGATGCTCTTGATTTATATGTTCCACCGGTGTTGATAATTCTAGGAGCCGTATGTAACATACTGGTCATTGTCATCATGAGATCCACTTATTTTCAAAATGTATCAACATCGTTATATATAAGTGTCAATGCATTGGTTGATTTTGGAAGCCTGGTTTTTGTTCTTCCTCCTCATTGGATACAAGTGAATTTTCCTTGGATTATTTCACGTGGACCTAATGCAGATATCATATGCAAAGTATTAAACTTTCTAGGATGGTATACAAGTGATTATGGTATCATTCTGACTGTTGCTATGACGATAGAACGTGCAATTGCTATGAGGTTTCCACTGAAGGCAGCATCATGGTGCACTCTACGGAAGGCCAAACGTGTCATAATTGGTCTAAGTCTAGTCATCATATTGAAGGATTTCCACTTCGCAATTATGTCAATACTGGTTGACAAAAATGTGCACGATCGACTCTGTGATAACGATATTTCAGATTCGACTTACTTGTATTTTGTTGATAATGTTTGGCCTCATCTTCATAAAGTCTTTTTGAGCATCTCCTTTACTTTAATCATCATCAGTAACATAATTATCGTTCGATCCGTAAGGAAATCTGATCGCCTAAGCCTGTTGAGCTCAAACGAAGACCTACCAAACGGTCCTTCAGTTAGAAGAGTCAGTTCTCGAGGTAGACAACTGGCGATAATGATGATATCTGATTCCGTTACGATTGTCGTCTGCACGCTGCCATTTGCTATCATTACAACACTGGAAGCAAGCATTGAACTTTTCCAAAATAATCGACAAGATAAAGCTATTGGACATATTTTGTTCTCCATTTCTCTATATCTGCTTTACGTAAATAGATGTGCAAACTTCTTTCTGTACTGTTTCAGTGGGCAACGTTTTCGTCAGGCGTTAATTGAGATGGTTTTCAGAAAGATTCAAAGGTGTTATTCAAATATGGTGCTTACTGAACTGTTCAGACTTTCGTATACAGACACAAGTTACACGATCTCCACTATATCGAAAAACGACGAAGGAAAGGGAACATTTATTGCACTGAATCCTTTCTCTGGCGAGAATTCCCACTGACATGAACATTGATCCCCTTTGTACCTGGTGACCGACATGTTTTTAATCAGCGTCACTATGGTAGGATAAGAAAAACCATTATGGAAATTTATTATCAAATGACGCGAAATATAAAATTGGGAATCTGTACTCTTCTGGCATCTGGAGAGGGAAAACTTACGAGGGGCTAAAAGGAAATAGGAATAAGATCAGCTGAATCACTTAGTTTCCAACAAATATCCCGAATCCAAATTTTGTTCGGATCGATGATATATATATATATATATATATATATATATATATATATATATATATATATATATATATATATATATATATATATATATATATAAGAATACAAATCATATGGCGAATAACAACCCTTTCAAGCGTACTGGATCCACCAAGGGATCACGTGAGTCAGGGATTAATTAAAATAGATGCAATAAACTGACGAAGAACAGTACGAAACTAGTAACTAACTTACTAGTTTCGTACTGTTCGTCGTCAGTTTATTGCATATATATATATATATATATATATATATATATATATATATATATATATATATATATATATATATATATATATATATATATATATATATATATATATATGGAAAATTCAACTCTTTGTTTAGAATATATTCTCAGAACTTTGAAATAGCTGACAGCCTGTTTTAAATTTATGTTTAATAGACTCGATGAACTGTAAAATAATACTGACTTCATAATGTAATTTTTAAAAATCAATATCCAAGGTGATGAGGGAATATATGGTATAATAACATTAGAATTGTTGAAACGGTATGTTTCGAATAATGAGACATTCGCATAATTGCAAACAAACTCCGACACTTACAATCTAATAACGGAAGGTAGTATGGAGTAAAGAATAGTGAGATAACTAATATACGTCCTTACAATCCAGTACTCGTCTTTGCAAACCATTATCCAGGGGAATAGTTCGTGTGGTATCATGACAAACTCACGTTCTAAATAAATCATAAACTCTTACAAACCAGTATATAAGGTGAATGGCATGATAAGTAGTAACATATGCTTACAATCCAATACTCGTCCATACAAAACAATCCAACACTCATCGATACAAACTACTGCTTAGTGAAATGTTTTGTATTACTTAAAATATTGTTTGCGTTAAGTGAGCTTAAACTGAAACCATGCGGTCAAACTGATGTCTATTTTGTACGCCTTCTTGTTCCTAAATAAAATTATCAGCCGGATCCATAGCCCCTGATCGTTCGGTTAAAAGTACTGTTATATTATGTTCTAAAGAGCAGAGACGAAAACCGAAACTCAAATCAGATTCATTTATTGTTCTTGGCAGACTGAGATTATTTTTTTAATTACCTTTCAAGCTTACATTCTAACACAAAGATAAAGACGATATAAGAGTTACTGTATCGAAAATACGCCTTATAATGCCTTTACATCACATTATAACTTCTTGTATACAAAGTATAAAAATAAAAGGAAAAATAACGGCAATTATTATTGAACCATGGCGACATATTAGGTCGATTCAAACCCGTGTACCTACGCTGATGTACATATAATGGGTGCAAAAAAAAAACTGTTTGGTCTATTGTAACCAGATAGCTTATAATTGTACATAGATGAGTGCACACGACCTCATTGTCCATTGTAATCAGTGTGCCCTTATATGGGTGCACACGACCTGTTTATTCAAACCTATTTATTTATATTTGTACTTGGGTGCTCAATTCAATGGACCACAGATAACAGAATATGTTTATACAGAAGAATACGAAGATATAGTTTTCATCAGTTTCTACGTTTATTTTAAATTCAATTTAGTTATTTTCCATTTGATACGCGCTATGGGTTACATTTAAAACATAAAAAGGGTGGTTGTGGTCGGGTGGGAATAAACTAGATACACTAATATGTACATAAATGATATGGTGTATACGTTGACAAAGACAGACAGATGAAAACTAGGGAAACTGGCAAATAAATTTGACAAAAAATGTATGGGCGAAAACCAGCAGAAGACACAACCCATTGTAACTACACGTTCCTAAAAAATTATTGTATAGAATGATCTGTTACTTTCAGGATGTAGTTTTCAAAACTCCGAAAATCGCTTCAAATTCCGAGTTTATTTTTAGACGCAAGATCATGGTACTATATTTAGATATTTTTCTCTTTCTGAAATGTAAAAGACACTGATAATCAGTTTTTAGGGGACACTTACCTCCGCTTTATATTTATCTATCCATAAACCATTTGACTGGTTGGGAGGCAGTAATAAATGCATCAAGACTGATTGAACACCACACATTTTAGGTACATTTTAGAAATGAGAACTAATTTTCACCATGTCATCTCACAAGGCAGTTTGTTCTTTTGTTTGTCGCATGTGCCTATTTTGTGTCAGCGTTAACTTTTTAATTTCATAAAGGTAATGGCTTTATACGTATCTTTTAGCTCCTCTATATTGTACCCCTTCTCGTCTGTTTTCTACTCCTCACTTTCTTTCTGCGTTGTGGTCATTGATATCCAATAAGCTTACATGTAATTCACATTACTCTTGTATCGCATTAGTTTGTCAGACTGCACTGTATGAACGTAATAATCTGTGACAAACTATGGGGACAATAGCATATTCTTGTTTCGCAAAACATATCAAATACTTTGCTTGCGAACTTTTCCACTTTTACATGTAGCCATGAAATGCGCAAGAACCAATTATGAAAATGTATGATTGAGTAATGGTGTTATATTGAACTGCGTTAGAACCAATATGAAAATGTATGATTAAGTATTGGTGTTATAATGAACTGCGTTAGAACCAATATGAAAATGTATGATTGAGTAATGGTGTTATAATGAACTGCATTAGAACCAATTATGAAAATGTATGATTGAGTAATGGTGTTATAATGAACTGCGTTAGAACCATTATGAAAATGTATGATTGAGTAATGGCGTTATAATGAACTGCGTTAGAACCAATTATGAAAATGTATGATTGAGTAATGGTGTTATATTGAACTGCGTTAGAACCATTATGAAAATGTATGATTGAGTAATGGTGTTATATTGAACTGCGTTAGAACCAATATGAAAATGTATGATTGACTAATGATGTTATATTGAACTGCGTTAGAACCAATATGAAATTGTATGATTGAGTAATGGTGTTATAATGAACTGCGTTAGAACCAATTATGAAAATGTATGATTGAGTAATGGTGTTATAATGAACTGCGTTAGAACCATTATGAAAATGTATGATTCAGTAATGGTGTTATATTGAATTGCGTAAGAATCAATTATGAAAATGGATGATTGAGTAATGGTGTTATAATAAAGCGAAGTATAAGATTTGGCTAAACTTCATTTTTTCTAGAAAACAAGTGATAGTTTTGTGTTTATGCAAACTTAAACGTAACTTTAACGATTTTAGTCAAATTGCTACGATGTCTGCAGCGTGGCAATTTTTAGTGATGTCTAGCACTGACACATGCATTTAATCATGTCCCACCCATTCGCGGTATCCTGACAGCAAGCTAACTAGACCTAACACTAACCTCTTAATGCTGAGGATGCTGCAAGTACCATGTGTATATGTGATGTGAATATGATTTTTAACGTATCGTTAACAATTTTTCAGTCATATTGATACGATGTCTGCAGTATGGCAGTTTATAGTGATGTCTAGCACTGGGGCACCATGCTGCAGACGTAGCATGATGTCCCAACCAGTCACATTATCCTGACAACAGGCCGACCAGTCCTAACACTAACCTCTTAATGCTGTGCGTCAAGCGAGGCAGCTGTTAGTACCATTTTTGTAAATCTTTGGTATGACTCGACCGGGGATCGAACCCACGACCTCCAGCAGCCCAGGCGGACTCTCTAACCACTAGGCCAACGGAGCGGTTTCCATGTTTATAAGTTTTTGGCATGAATCGGCTCACGACCTTCCACATTCGAGGAAAACGTTCTAACCACTTAGGGCACCGGAGCGGTTAGGATAGATAATGTTGGTGTTTTTGTTCTGGTTTTAACGTTATTTTCAGCGCAGAATAGTTTATACATGGCAGTCAGTATAATTGGTGGAGGAAGAACTCAGAAAAAAAAACCATAAAGAACTATCTACCCACAGGAAGCTACTGGCGGTTTTCTCACATACCCACATTGGCCTAGCCAAAGACTCGAACCCACGCAGACAGAGGTGAGATAACAATGATCGGTAAAGGCGAGCAATTTAGACAACCCTGCATAATGATTCTCGAACTGTCAATAATATCATCCAGAAAGAAATAACAATGAATGTACAGGAATCATTAACTGATGAAGCGCCATGCGAGTGCTTAATCGCTTCCAGACTGCCTTGATTAGTCGGATTAAATTAATAATCAATGTTCGTTGTAACTTTTAGGGACTCTATCTCCTTTATGACTACAAGGCATCATCGGTTGTGTCATTAACAAAATCAATGTATATGGATTTACTACCGGATGCAAAATTGGAACGGATATGGACATTAATTCAGAATATGAACTAGTTACATGGTGGAAATTCTCAATTTGAAAATTGGAAAGGACACGGATATTGATTCAGAATATGGTATTCTTATAGTGGTGCAGCTTTCTACATCTTCTCGGTGATGTACTATACAATTGTAAAACACTTTTTGAAATAAAAACAGTACAACGTACAACATACCACTTGGAATTTTGAAGCCAAAATTGAAACATATATGGACATTGATTCAGAATATGGACTAGCAACATAAAAATTCAGAAAGTTTGAAATCTGTATCCATGGATTTGGAAACCTATTTCAACTGATAAAAGAAAATATGAAAAAACGCGACTCTATAATGGAGCCACACCTGAACACTTTGAATTTCGTCCAGTTGACAGAAAAAAGGGCCACGACTATAGTTTTACTTCTAAGAGTGAACAACGTGATAAACAAATAGAAGGATATGGCCGTTGCACCTGTGGGAAAAAAAACGAACATATATTACCACCTTTCATTTCTAAAACAATTTATAGAATAATTTAACACGAAGCAAACACTATAACTTCGCGGAGTTTTTCCATCCGCGTACGTGTTTTATGAAGATTTAATTCCTGGAAAAGAAAAACGACAGATTAATGACTTATGAATTAATAATTAAATTATGTCAAACATATAAACGAATTTATCAGAATTAACGAATTTGTGATCGTCGTAAAAGAAGAAAGTGTGTAGCACGTACACATCGTGCTCACTGGAGAGCACATATTGTGCACGTACACCACGAGAATAAGCAGTCACTGAGCAACTTATGCTACAATAAGATTGTAAAGGATAGCTAAAGGCAACTTACATAATCTAAAACTCGTCGAATTTTAACTATATCTGGAAAAGCCCAGAGCAAATTTTTTAAAAAAAAACACCAGATTTCATAACAGAAAAGCCAACTGCTAGTTAAAAAGCACCCACGGATTAAAATACATTAAAATAAAATAAATTTTATAAAACGTGAGTATCAGGAACTATTCCCTGTTTCCCTTTTTAAAAAAGAGACAATTTTTTCGATAAAACAGACTACTCTCTAATTTTCCTTCTTTTAATAAAACATTCCCAACTCTGCTCATATTTACATGACCCTCTACTCCCAAATGTACATCAAGGTGTACATATTAACTTATATAAAATAAATGGAGAATATTATCTTAGCCACTTAGACTTCACAAACGGAACCTATTAGGAGCCTTAAATGAAAAGTAAAACGACAGATTGGAAACAAGTTTGCCAAAGCATGCAAGAAAAACTTTAAACAAAAACGACAAAACGTATTAACACAAACACCATACAAAAAATGTTTAAGATAGTTCTCTTTTGCTTTTGATCTAAATATTTATCAAAATTATAGAATAAAAATAAATAAGGAACATACAATTAATATATTTAATCTAAATAGTGCTGTCCATAATAATACAGGGGGGGCGCTAAATACAACAGCATTACTTTTACGAAATGGACAACATGAATTGGCAAGTCACTTCAAACAAAAATATACAAAACCAAAGGGCAAAAGGAAAGGACCCCCTCACACACACATACACACACACCGTTGATTTTTTTGGTCTCTGGGGAGAGAGTACAATCCTATATTTACAACAAGGAAAGAATGGAAACCAGGTTCACTGCCAGCCAAGGCAAAGAAAAAGAGTACCGACTAACTTTGTTTTTCAGGATAATATTTGACGAACAAAACAAAGAGCAACCATGAAAAAGTTCATATTATTTTAAAACACAGATGCAAAAGACTTAATAGTTGGACAGAGAAAACCCACACCGTAGCACACAATTCGAAACACCAGGGTGTCACTACTAATTAACCTCACCAGCTCTATGTGCTATGATGGGCTAGAAATGTCAACACCGCAAAGTTAGTGAGCGTCGATGTCTTTTGCAGTCAATAGTGAGTTATACATAATTACATGAACAAAGTACTTGTTGAATGATGCATCTGAAGAAATAATCAAAATTCGATATTGAAAACCATCTGGTGAACTTCAGATTTTGTAGGGTTATTGTCGTTTTTCAGCACATGATAGGCGACAATTTACTCCTAGTGTTTATGATGGAGGAAGAAAACGGGAAAATCCTGGGAAAAACCAACGACGTACGGAGGCTGCTAGAAAGCTTTCTCACATACTCATGTAATGTTGCTGGGACTAAGACTTGATCTCAACGCGTACATTGGTGAGATATATGAGTGATATATAACAACGCTCGCCCACGCCGAGTTCTCATGAACTTCAGAAAGAATACGGTAGATACATTATTCACACTGAAAATACGGCATACATAATATGATATTCAGTCATTTATTGAACAAGTACCTGTTAAGAAAAATTTTATCATACCTGAACCATTTAAAAATTATTAACTGGAAGCATTGCAGTACGGATTCCACTGAATACATTTTTACCATCAAATTCCAGAAGTTATTATGATTATTTGCTAGCAAAATCCATCTAGGAATTTCGTATTTCGTTCTATCATTATCTATAACTATTTAAGCAAGTAATAGCTATTATTGACATCTGAAAATTCATATATGTATAAATCCTAATTATAGATTTTAGTGTATGTTTTATCTCTTGAAACAGAGGAGTTCTACATTTTAAAACTCACAAACACACACACACACACACACACACACAGATATATAAATATAAATGGTGTGGGTAAGTGGGTGTACTTATGTATATCGATTTTAAATATAAAATACTATCCATGCACTGATATTATCGCCAACAATGACTAAAAAACCACAAAAATCTAGTTAGAGATTTTAATATCACACGTTCTCACATCGACATGGAAAGTCTGTCAAATCTTCAGGGAAAAAAAATGCATAAAATGAATTAGATCGTCTAAAATTTTCTTGTAATATTTCCAAAAAGAGTTGCAGAAGAAAATAACTTTTTTTTGTGCAGACAGTGTTTAGAAATTTGAGAAGTTGTGATATAACAGAAATATTAAGATTGATCAACCTCTTGGCAATCTACAGAGTTGTGTATACACATTTAGTGTGGGTGTGTGGGTGGGTGTGTAGGTGGGCGGGTGATTTAGATTTTTAACGTAGCTTTACCAATTTTTCAGTCATACCGCTACGATCTCTGCAGTGTGACAGTTTATAGTGATGTCTAGTACTGGAGCATCATGTCGCAGACATGTAGCATAATGTCTCACCCAGTCACAATTCCCTGACACCAGGTCGACTATTCCTAACACTAATGCTGAGCGTCAAGTTAGTAACATTTTTGTAAGTATTTAGTATGACTCGGCCGGAGATCAAACCCACCACTTCCCATATCTGAGGCGTACGTTCTAACAACTAGGCCACGCGCTGATGTAACTATTGCATCTTAATGAGCCGATTTAAGAAATTAATATGTGCGACTTTTTCTGTCAAATCAAGGCAGTTTTGTTAATAAAAACCAGAATGTTATATTTATTCAAATTTAAAAATCGCAGAGAGAATCAACCTTGTGACCAAATGTTATCATAATTAGTGCATGCAAATAAATCTTATTGCATAGAACGGACACACATCATGCTATATGGGATTTTACTGTTATCGAATTCATTTATCCTCACAATTTTAGCACCCTCGTGTAATTAATTTTCAGTAAGTTGTTTCATAAATTTCGCATAAAATGGATTTAGTACAGGATATGAGAGAGAATGGGTTTCGTTATAAGGTTCAGTCAGCATACAAATGGGTTACAGTGACGTACGTTTGATGAGATGTGGCTACTGTCTACTTTGCTGGGTCTTAATTGATTAGATTAGGTCCAAAAATGGAATAATTCGGTTAAAATACAAAAGTAATCAAGCATCAAATATATGTAACAGTTGCGTACATTATATTATTTATTCCCCTGGAGATGTATCTACATGCTCTATTTTATGAGTCTAGATGTTGATACTCCATAAATGGATAGCCACGAACTATTCTCTAAACCACAATTCTTATGAAGAGCAAATCATAGGTCATATTTTATATCTATAGATGCTTTTGTAACTCTGCTTGAAAGATGTCCAGATTCTGGACTGATGATACATGAAGTAATGGATAGAAAATCACTCAGGGGTGCATTTCGGATGAAACCGAACAATATGTAACCCTGCGAGTCCATGTTGAGCCGTATTCTCCGTAGCTGTTACTGATGGCGTCACAGGTTATATTAGCCTCCATCGTTGGGGTGAGCCTGACAATTTCTGGCGTTATATAGTATCTAGACTGGCCGGTCCTGCACGCAATATTCATTTCTGCGCTAAAATTTCGCTAAATTCTGCAGGCCAACCTGGACCCATTTTCAGCGACGATAGTACAGAGTCAACTACGAAGTTTTGAGATTCGATTGAGTTGACAGGGCAGAAAATGGGCTCGTGGACGCGTTTTCTTATTTTGTAGAATTTGTCGGTCACCAATGAAGTCCTTCGTTTGATCTCATCATTGACTGATTCAGTCTGTGCACACCATTGTGAAGTTCAAAACGTCCAAGATTCAGTACCATCTGACGAAAACACGATCGGATATTAAGACAACTGTAATAAACTCTCAGCGATGTTAGCGCAATCACAAGTGGTCGTATTTCCACGCGGCGAACGGCGCCTGAAAGCCACACGAATTTCTGGTTTCGTTGATGTGATCGTGATCATCCAGGTGACACTCGAGGTTGTATTTGCAAGAACATGCTGACTCACAGACTTGATTTGAAAATCGCCTCAAAATCCATCCTCATTGCTGCATGCATCTCTAACGTCTTCAGTGAATTTGTGCATCAATGCGCAAAGTGATTTTGCGTCCATGATGTGGTTGGTGAACAACCGCTAACAAATCTAAGTGGCATTGTTCATTTCTTCTGGCGCGTTATTGCCAGCGCGAACCGAATCCACGAGTTTATTTAGTGGATCGACAAATGCGTAGACCCGTTGCCGGTCGCAGGGTCCACCAGGGACTTTCCCTTCAGACTGTTTTCTTTTCAGACGCTGAGGGGTGGGGCCCTCCTAGGAATTTTACTAGGTTTGAGCCTGTGTGAAGGAATTTTACCATTTTCTCGTTTTATGCGTCTTCCCGCCTGTTCTCTTATCATAAATTCTTCATTAAATCCAACGTCAAATGCATAAAGTATGCGTTTATAGGGTATTCATGCGAGACTGCATGCTTGAGAATATAAATTAATCTCTCTAAAACCCAACTTGAAACTTCTTTTATTCGTGGCTTCTTCATTTGACCTCACTGGTACCTTTTAGATAAGGATTTTCGTTCCAATCGGATTTTCTACTGACGACCTTCTTCGGTAAATAATTCCTGTTGTGATTCTATCGTTGATTTGTACACTGTTTGTGGTGCCTGTGGAATGGTCGCAGTTACCTCTCTTATGTCAATGTTGAGTGCATTGACATATTTTTGCGACCTCGCTGTCGCACTAATGAAACTACCGGAGGCGGGTACTGCGGGGCAAATATCATGGTGAAAAACATATCTCTGAATAAATATATTGAGTGTCTGGAAAAATGTTCAATATATCACTGAAAAATAAACGACCTATGTCCAGAGAAGAACATCTACACAACGTCAATGCTGCATTTTACCGAGGTAATCGCGCGTACTTATATACTTGCTAGTCAACGCGTCGTCATGGATTTCACCCATAACTTGAACGCGATTCGTAGAACAGGTCATTGGAGATAGAATCGCCAGAAGATTGTCAAAAAGCCATAGAAGCCAAGACTGCAAAGGATAGGTCTTATGATGTACTCAAGGAAGGCGAAACCCTGTTATAGCAAGTATGGCAAACTATCAGACAACGAATCATCATTTGGAAAGTTAGCGACTGGCCAAACAAGTATTGGGGCAAATTTACCTATCGGCGTCATGGAACTTTTCTGTGGATATTTTATTTGAAGGTAACTAGCAAAGTTCATCACCAGGTACATGGCCATTGATACAAATGTCCACGTACATGCAAATATGTACTCTTTGGCATAGATGATGTCGGCAGATGTAAAGAAACCCAACCATTAACGTCTTAAGATTCAACAAGTGTTGCGGATGCATTCCAACATATCTAAGCACGTGAACTGCTAACATAAATGAAGTTTTGAAAGGGGATCCAAATAAAGAATTATTAAGCCGTTGCTGCTTTGTTGGCGAAATACGATGTGTGGTTCATCTGTGGAAGCAGTGCTCATTTTGACCAGATCATCGCGGAACAATTTATTTGCACTTTCGCACACTACATAATGTTTATTTGGGCATCAGTACGCTCAGGGATTGTTGACACGAACCACTGAGCGGTATCGCAAATAGGTGGCGCGACGTTGAAGCTTTGAATAATGAAATTACATGTGCATTAGGTACGGACGAGCTTAACGACATTCTTCAGAGAACCGTAACCATTCCCTTGATGTGCTTTACCGCCACAATCACCCTCGTTGAATTTGGCTGAGGGAAATTTGTTTCTATTATGAATGCTCCGGAGAGACTAAAGGTGAAAAACGTAGTACTATTGACCAGGTGTGGTTAGTCCATGTGTTGATGTTTCGTGGGAGCCACGCGCTATCATTTGGCATCAGTGGGTGATTGAATGATAATACCACTGTGTTGGGCATGTCGCCCATATCCACGTAAACATTACTGTTAGTGTATGCAACTAATCCGTATCCGTGTACTTCATCTTGATGTGGTCACCTTGTGGCTACGCCGTTTAATCTTAGCAAAAATCGTACATGAGTACCTTTCATAAATTCAGCACAGACGCGCCAACGTACACCGGTTCGTCAAATTTAGCTTTGATTGTATTACTATGTACGACAACGAGTCCACAGTCGAATATCTAGTGTGACTCGGCAAATCTGCGAAGTTTGTCTTGATTCTTGTCCTGGACAAAGTTAACACGAATTCTCTCTCCGTAGATTTAATATGGATTTCCTGAATATCACATTTATCAACAGCTTGAAGAAGTTTTTTTTTCAAATTTTTTTATGGCGGCATTTTGCAGATCCGTATTCATCTGAATATACGAAGCCACACATGTGCGATATTGAAACTGGAGCACTCACTGAATTCGCATTACCAACCTTAGATAAAACGGCAAGTTTCGTACGTGGACGACTTAGTTTAGTTTCCGGCCAGAGTAGTAACTGGCATGGTGCATTCGACGAGCTTACTACTCATGAGCCATTTCATTTGCGGGGACAACTACGGGCGGGCGGGACACCGATAGCACTTCGCATGAGTATTCCATGTCGACTTCAAAGAAGAAACCAACGTCTCTGTTGCTGTCGTACTCGTGTACATCCACTGGATTTGACCCCTACAAACTCGTCTATGTGCATTGGTTGCATCATCGACAATTTCACCCCGGTTTCCACAATCTAAGAGCAAATATTGATTGATGTATTTTAAGAATTCCAACTCAGAGCGTGATTTCGACAGCAAAACATCTCAAACTCTTCCCGGTGATGAGAAGTAGTGCGTGAAAAGCCTCAAAGACATCCACCAGCAGCAACACGCGTATGCAAATACAGACCGTCGTAGTCACTGAGATTTTAACAATAAAACACGGACTGGACATTGTTCGCGAGCGAGTATGGAAATGCTTTCGCGTGATAACTATGAATGAAACGCCTCAATCTTTGGCAACTGATTTTCAGAAATCGTTGTTCGATTCGTCCTGTACTCCAACAGGTAAATTCCTTTACGGGTGAGAAAGCTGAAGGCTCCGTCATCAGAGACACCGTATCGACGACTAACTGTAAATCAAGGATATTGACGAATTATCGAGGCTGGAATTGAGACTCAGCAGCTAATGGAGCCAATAAACTTCAAAAGAGTCAACCTGGACGTGATATTTTTCCATTTGTGTTGGAGATAGCACTAATTGATGCATTATATGCCGTTCCGATTACTTGCATCATATGAGGCAAAATCGAAATTCTTATTTTGCGGTGATTCAGTTGCAACTGCAAGTTGCGTGTGTGGTGTACGGCTTTTATGTACGCCACAGACATATTGCAGTGGTAGCGCACTTTTTGAACATTTCTGCAAGTGGTCTTCGGTGAAAAACTGGTCATGAAGGATCCAATAATTAGTCTCCGCGGGAAACTCCCAAATGTCATTATGAGTCATAATAATGTCGACGAGCGAGGAACGTTGTGCTTGAATCCGTTCTGCTGTAACCTCAGTTGATTTAATAAACGTCTCAACCGATTCTTTGCCTCTGTACAACAATGCCAGCTTTGCTACATAGCACCTGACAGTTAACAAACCAACCCCGCATTGGAATTATTCAGCAACTTGCGCAGTATTTAATTTTTTTCAACCGCTGCTTCCAATGGAATCTCCAAGCACTCAATGTCCGCGTAAATAACATGGAACTTTCATATTCGGTTGCACCGCCTTCAATTTTAAAACAATTTTACATGTACGCTCCGTTTACTCGCTTACTCTCCATAAGTAAAGCCGTGATTGTAAAGCAAATATTGCTTACTAAAGAGTCATACAACGTCCATATGGAAATTTTCTAGCCATCATGAACACAAACTGCCGGTGGGCAAGTTGAGCTATTGGAATCAATTAGAATCTGGCTAGACTGCTATGGCCCTAAGGCAGCATGTTGCTTACCGTTTAAGTCCATGGGTCTTTTCAAGAATGTTGATAATCATTGAAGTCCATAGTTCATTTCGAGAGAGCTGTTTTGCATGCATGTCCTCAGATCGTTTTGATGTAGTCCGATAAATCAGCTCCACAAACACATTTATATATTAACTGACTATTTGATGATCTCATGTCACCTGTTCATTACAATATGCAACTTTGCTGTACAAAATCTGTCCAGAACACACCAACATACAGATTATACACTTACTAGTATTTCGTAATGGCTATTTGTATTTACAAGACGTAAAACAGGATTTGATCCGCAAATTTTCTGCACTTTTTTCCAAAAAGACCGTTCATCCGACGGCAGATAAAGGCAAGTATTTCTGGTAGGTTTCTAAAGTATACACAGATGTGTTGCGGACAGATCTGTCGGCAAACGTTGCTTGATTTTATGAATAGGTGACATTATACCTTCAAATCGTCCATCATTATCAACATATGTTGTGGAAGGCTGATTTATCTGACACATTTTGAGCCGTTGTATTACCATGCAAGTCCATGGGTCATTACGAGGTGTTGATTTTCACGCAAAGTACGAGGGTATTGATTACGATACAAGACCATAGAATATAAAGAAGTCCATTTTTAGCCAAACAAAATTGTAGACTTTATTTTAATAAGATTGTTTTGTTTTAGTTCTTAATTCCAATAAATAAATTATACATCTAGTAGAATGATATCAAGTACATTGATGACCTTGTCCGTCACAACTGATAAACAATAGCCTTTTATCATTAAACTTGTCATGAAGTATTTTTGTCAGTTGAAAAGCATTTTGCACTGATAAGAGATACAAACTATACAAGCCCAATCAATTTTGAAGCAGCCAATTAGAATTAAGGAGAGTTTTCAGAATTCCACTCACGTGGACAGGTGATAAAATTATATACTGGCATTGATTGTTACAGATTCGACAGCATTCGTGGACTATCCAACAATCCAACTTCAACAGGTAAGTTACACTATTTTCATACTGTGTTTATTATTTCAGGGCAAAATAGAGATGTTTAATACTAGACTGTATAGGCCAAAATGCGGCACATGCAATTCAGTACAATTGTAACAGTTACCATACGACCGGAATTTCATGGACGAATCTTTAGAGTAAAATTATTATTTTATTAACATTTACATTTTATACATATTAGTCATGATACTTTTCCAATCATGATTTTATTAAAGAGAGGACAAATTTTAATTCGGAAAAAGATTCATTAAAATTTTGCTTTAATATATATTTCGTTCTAATATGCAAGAATTTAAACGCTGATTGAGACTGCGTTGCTAATGAACAAAGTAACATTTAGTCTAGGATAAGTTTTCTTCGTCTTCGAATTCTGTAACTAAACATAGATTGAAATAAAACTGTAATCGAAATACATAACATGACATCATCAATGCTCAAATGCTATCAATATCATCTCACTTAAGGAAAGGGATGTGTGATGTAATTATGTTTTTGAAAGTATTTTTAACCAATTTTTCAGTCATATCTATACACAGACACACACACACACACACAAACACACACACAAACACACACACATATATATATATATATATATATATATATATATATATATATATATATATATATATATATATATATATATATATATATATATATATATATATATATAACACTATTGGAGCATTGGAACAATGTTTCTACTTTTTCATTTAGGAAATATATATATATATATATATATATATATATATATATATATATATATATATATATATATATATATATATATATATATATATATATATGCATATATGCCCTTATGCTTTTTCTCAGACCTATAATTCAATACTTATGCATATATGCATATTTTACTTTTTCTTCTTTTTGCATTCTCTCTCTCTCTCTCTCTCTCTCTCTCTCTCTCTCACACACACACACACACACAAACACACACACACACACACACGCAATGAATAGATATACAGTTGTGTCCCTTACAATATATGTATGTACTTGACGAAAAAGCGCCGTCACAAATGCCTAAAAATGAACCTCAGAAACTAAAAAGATGGCTTCAAGGCTTGGTGATAATTAGTTTTCTAGAAGAATTACGCAAACTGTTAGTAATTGAACCTACGTGCAATTTCTTACTGTTAAACTCTACGACACTAAAAAATCTTAAGCAGCAAATTGAACTGCCATCAAACATTCTAAAAACCTAAAAACACTAGAGAAGTCAGGTACTGTTTGGGACAACGGCAAGCTAAATTTAATTGACAATCGATATTAGGGTACACTCGTTAGGTGTAAAGATTTTATATTATTGCCATATATATATATATATATATATATATATATATATATATATATATATATATATATATATATATATTAAGTGAGTGCATTTTCCAAATGAAATAATTTTTTCTTGAGTCTCTTGACATCGACAACATTATGACCAAAATTTCATCTCCTCTGTTCGCAACAGGTTGGACTAATGGTAAGTATAAAAACATGTCTTGCAGGTGTACTAGGTTCGAATCCTACAATCCACTCTTTTACCTTTAAGAACGGTAGATAATAATGTTCATATATGCAGTGTGAATATTCATAAAACACGGATACACATGCAAGGTAATTAGCTGATATTACCCTAAGAAATCTACTTTTTTAATATATTACAAACTTTGGCTAGCCAAGACGTTTTAGCATAAAATGAAAAGAAAATTTTCTTTTTCTAAGGGGAGAATGGATATATTTCTCATGGGTGAAGACATGAATTGCTCATCTATTCTATTCCATATTTGTTATTCGCTAGATACACGTAGCGTGAAGTCGAATCTGTATATAGCTATTTAAAAGATTTTATTTGTCTTGGCTTCAGTGTGTATGTATGTGTGTGTGTGTGTGTGTGTGTGTGTGTGTGATTTTATATTTTTAACGTAGCTTTAAAAATCGATCAGTCATCTTGCTACGTTGTCTGCAGTGTGGCAGTTTATTATGATGTCTTGCACTGGGAAATCATGCCGCATACATGTAGCATGACATTCCCCCCAATCACATTATTCTGACATCAGGCTGACTAGTAATAACACTAACCTCTTAATGCTGAGCGCCTTGCAAGGCAGCTGTTAGTATAATTTTTATATTCTTTGGTATGACTCAGCCGGGGTTCAAACCCGCGACATGCCGCATCCGAGGCGGTCTCTCTAACCTCTAGGCCAAAAAGCGGTCAGGCTTCATTATTAGAAGTATCATCAAATGTATAGTACATATTCTTATAAAATGTATTTCTATTGAAGTTAGACACTTTTCGTTGTTGTTAGATATGACACTAACATCAGTATTGATATCTATACCCTTTGCAGATTTAGGAAAGAACAGTAGGATTCCATAGCAAAAGCATCGAAAAGATACTATTCTTTTTAGTACCAACATATCATTATGTTCATCATTCATCATAAGACTGTCCAACATATCATTATGGTCAACACCACTCCGGTGACCTAGCGATGCGGGACGTCGCGGGTTCAAACCCCGGCCGAGTCACACCAAAGAATTAGAAAAATGGTACTAACAGCTGTCTCGCTTGGCGCTCAGCATTAACGTGTTAGTTTTAGGACTGGTCGGTCTGGTGTCAGGATAATGTTGCTAGTTGGGACATGATTCCACGTGTCAGCGGCATGATGCCCTGGTGCAAGACATCACTATAAACTGTCACACTGCATACATCGTAGCGATATGACTGAAAAATTGTTAAAGCTCCTTTAATAATCTAAATCACACACTCTCATTGTGGTCATTAGATGATTGTCCTGTTCTTTCAACCATTTCATGGCGTTGTTATTTAATCTAACTAATAGTTGAATATAACCATGAACATAATGCAAATACATTAAGTAATGGAAAATGTAGCTTGGGCCGACAAGGAGGGAGAACAACCGGGAATATATCCCCGGGGCCGGAGTCCGGGCTCGTAACAACACTTTTAATTTTATAAGAGACAAATTTTGTTTGAACAAGAACTAGGAGAGGCCCAGATGTTTTTCTTTTTTTTTTTTACGCTAGGGCCCCTGATCGCTCTTTACGGCCCTTAACATTTCTACACATATTAAAGTCTTGATCTGATACAGTAAGTAATGGAGAACTTATCTACCCGTATAAAAGTCGTGATCTCGTAGATTAAGTAATGGAGGACGTATCTATACATATAGAAGTCGTGATCTCATACATTAATTAATGGAGAACGTATCTATACATATAGAAGTCGTGATCTCATACATTAATTAATGGAGAACGTATCTACACATATAGAAGTCGTGATGTCTATATTAAGTAATGGAGAACTTATCTACCCGTATAGAAGTCGTGATCTCGTAGATTAAGTAATGGAAGACGTATCTACACATATAGAAGTCGTGATCTCATACATTAAGTAATGGAGAACGTGGCTATCCGTATAGAATTCGTAGCTACCTTTATAAAAGTCAATGTCTAATATATTAAATAATGAAGAATGTAGCCGTAGCCTCTACGTTAAGGAATGAAGAATGTAGCCGTGTATATACAAGAAATGATTTAAAACATTCGGATTTGAAACGGATAACGTAGTAACCTACATAAAGTCATTATCTAAAACATTTAGATTTGGAACGGAGAACGTAGTTACCCATATACAAGTGATGATCTAAAACATTCAATTATTGAGACGTCATCAGATTAATAATATCCAGCTACAGTGATAGCATGTCTCTTTCAGCTGGGATCAAATACCAAATATAACGCAAAACATAAACAAGTCCGACTAGTGCTAGTGTCTAATGTTCATAACATGTATTTCCACAGCTGGGAGTAAATAACGCAAAACATCAACAAGTCGGAACAATGATGGTGTCTAATGTTCATAACATGTCCTTCGATAACTGAGAGAAAATGCCACAAAATAAAGCAAAACATCAATATGCCAGAAGAGTACCTGCTTCATGGTCCAACCAATAATATCAGTAGCAGCTGATCACGCCAAAGGCTTCATGTCACGTTTAAGAAAATATCTTAAATTTCACTAAAAAAAAAGGTGAAGGAAATCATTCGATTTTTTTAGTTGTTTATTTTGTCTGCTGTTTGGTATCCTAAGTGATTAGAATGTTCGTCTTGGGTAAGAGAGGTTGCAGGTTCAAACCTGGCCGAGTCATACCAAAAACTTATATAAAAATGGTACTAACAGCTGCTTCGCTTGGCGCTCAGCATTAAGATGTTAGGGTTAGGACTGGCCGGCCTTGCATCAGGATAATGTGACTGGGTGAAACATGATGCCACGTGTCTTTGGCATAATGCCTGAGTGATAGACATTACTAACAATTGACATACTGCAGACATCGTTGCAAATGAACTAAAAACTTGTTAAAGCTAGATTTAATATTTAATGTACAATAGCTTCCTATTTTTAAAATCAACGAGTTCCTGTTTTTCAAATCAACAAAAATATTCCACAATGATTGGTCATCAAGTATAATGGTACCATCGTTTTTAATAATAATAATAATAATAATAATAATAATAATAATAATAATAATAATAATAATAATAATAATAATAATCACCATCACTACTACCACCACCATCATCGTCATCGTCATCATAAAAATTGTGAAAAGAAACTTTTAATTTCAAATGTATTTTAATTTTACCATTTTTTGGATTGCGTGTTTATACAATTCATGGAAATCGACAGACGTATTGTTTTCGGAAAATAGTTAATCTCTCTCTCTCTCTCTCTCTCTCTCTCTCTCTCTCTCTCTCTCTCTCTCTCTCTCTCTCTCTCTCTCTCTCTCTCTCTCTCTCTCTCTCTCTCTCTCTCTCTCTCTCTCTCTCTCTCTCTCTCTCTCTCTCTCTCTCTCTCTCTCTCTCTCTCTCTCTCTCTCTCTCTCTCTCTCTCTCTCTCTCTCTCTCTCTCTCTCTCTCTCTCTCTCTCTCTCTCTCTCTCTCTCTCTCTCTCTCTCTCTCTCTCTCTCTCTCTCTCTCTCTCTCTCTTATGCCATAATGTCTCAAAAAAGGACTCCTCTCAGGACTTATGACTGACTTAGATATATTTCGGAAGAGAATAAAAACACAGACGATATTTGCAACAAAACAAACGTTTTTTTTTTTAAAGAGATTTTGTTTACAACAATTCGGGTAAGGAAGTTGATTAAGGCAAATATTTGATCATAAAAGAAACAGCGGAAGATAATTTTTTGAATTTTTCTACCTGAAAATATTAAATGAGCAAACTTTTATTGGCTTATTAAGTGAAAAGACGCATGCTGAGTAAAAATACATCATTACATAAAAATGGAGCAGCAGTTTATTCGTGTTAGCGCCAGCTCGCATGGAAGTGGGAGGGGGTGTTGTTTTGTTTTTATTAATCACCACACATGAATTTCTATATATTTGTTGTTAGAATTATTCGAACATAGCAACCTCATGTTTATGAATTATGTCCCACAATCTTGTCGAGTTTATGCATTCTCAAGGGCAATAAAACCTCGCACAAAACAATTAATCAAATATATACAGGTTTGGTTGTTCTTATTTTAAGATATCTAGGAAACGTATGAATCTTAAAATCTTCATCCCCTTTTTCTTCTTTTTCCTTTGATTTTTTTTTTAAATTCTGCAAGTGGTGCATTTATCTCTAATTTAAATTAGAAACAGATTGATATATGTGTTCATATGTACAGCTTACTCCATTTTTAAAGTGAAAACAAGCAATATGAGTAGTTTATTTGCCAGAAAAAGTACCACGAAATCTACACGATGTATGCCTGACACATACAGCGGACATATATGTTCTCTAAGCAGTCGAACGGAAAACAACATAAATGTCGTATTCTCGGCCATCTGGTGGAGGTCACATATATCCCGTCAATCAAGGGAAGGGCAATCATTATAACATGGTCATACTATCACTGTAATATTTCAGTGACAAAGCTGCGATGTCCGTTATAACTCTTCATGTAGTCATTATTATATTCTAAGCCCTATCTTTCTTCATGGATAAATATGATCTTTAATTGATAAATGGAGGTTGACTCAAATGCGATAAACGAACTATCAGCAAAATTATATTGTTAAAGGATTTTTTAAAAAAAAACAACAAAAAAAAACCCACTATTGTTCGTGCATTCTTTGTGGGAAATAACTTTTCAAAATATCTGAATACTCAATTTCTAGCGAGCCGATGCGAGAGTTTGAGGCAAACGATTTACATTAAATACACGTACTCAAAATGCGGAAGAGTGCTGAAATAATGTATGTTTATTAACACGTTCGTAATTCATTTATTTATTTATTTATTTATTTATTTCTTCATTCATTTATTTATTCAGCAATACAAAAAGCAGCAAGAAACCAGCATGACTAGCATTTATAAATCAATCTTGGAAACGACTGCTATGAACGATAACAAATCACAGATTAAGCCAAACATTGTAATCAAAATATGACAAAAACACATAAATGGGTAAATTAAATTAATTAGAGATAATTAAAGTATATGGGGATATTTATTATCAACAATCTTTAGAATTGGAATAGCATTGAAACTAAACTCATGTCATAAAATGAATGGAATGCGATACAATCATCGTCTAGAAATACCAAAAGTCAAGCTGGTTTCGAGGCATTTTGCATTCAATTGATGTATTGTTTAATCCATTGCAGCTAAGCAAATATAGTCCGCATCTAATATGTTTTTGTGAACAGCTCACCTCTTTCGGAATAATTATAAATCACTCCTGGTATCGACCATCCTTTCCTATGTTCCTGGAAAGCTTATGGGGTTCGAATTCTACGGCCAATTAGTACGTTTCAGAAATAATGCTTTGAATTTAAAGCCAGATAATAAGTGCATGTGTTCATACCGAAAACGTTTCGCTGACATATGTGTCTTAGTCCACATTTTATTTCTAGGGATGACAATATTATCTGCACCTAAACTGTAATTGGCAATGCAATCTTTTTTACAGTGATCACAAAATATTGTTTTTTACGATCCTTATAATGACAATTATCCACTTGTTTTGAGATTATTTGAATAGAGAGGTTGTTTACAACGCCTACGTACACACGTACAACAACTTGAAGTCTCAAACAGCGCAGACTAAGCTCTATATTAATCAGTCTTATAACGAAAGGGCCACAAGGAAAAATATATTGTAATTGAAAGAAGATGATGAGTTCAACAGAAATAATAGATAAATTAATTATAATCAGGAACATTTTACTACGTAATTATTCTTTCTATTTCTTAAAATCTGTTTTATTTTGTACAATTTGAAACGCGTATTAAAGACGATAGCACAGGGTGTCGAATTAATGTCTTTCTATTTTGCAGATATTGCAAGCTTCATTCGAGGGCCATCTGGAGTCAAATATATCAAAGCTCAGATAAAGGAATATTTTATGCGTGCACAATTATGATTTCAGAATTCTCCATTATACATTTGCTACAAATATATGGGCATGCACTTTGCATATTAAAGGCACTTAATTTATGATTGGAGGTCAAAAACGTCTCACGAATCAGCTTGCGGTGCTTCGACTTTTAACGAAATGCAAATTGCCTGGGAATTGATCAATGACATCTTAATGTAAATATCATGTAGCTAACAGGGCAAGTTTGTCGTTTAGAGAACAACACTGATGGCATGCAACATCGACCCATGTGACATCGACTTTTAAATGTCGCCTTTTTTAATGGATGCGATAAATATTTCGTCTTGAAAAAGTAGTTAGCGAGATGTATCCAGCAGTGTTCTGGTCTGTTTACCTGTGGGACAGCCTCGTTGGTTTAATGGCTGAGTCATTGGACGCGTGACCAGATGGGTGCAGATTACAGTCGCAGGATCGGAACAGTCTGGATTGGCTAGGTCAAAGATATTTTATTTAAAGGCACTTTATTCTACTTGACTCAGGACGACATGACCAACTGTGTATTTTGCGCCATAAATAAAGAAACAAAAAGCAACGTGTTTTCATAACGGATGGGTCACCGAGTGTTTTCAAACTTGTTATATTCTTCTATGAAACCAATGTATCGTTGTCGAAGATAAAATGGTGAAATTGCGAATTAAAGTATATCAATGCATTTTCTGACAGTGTGATGGGAAACGTTTAAATAAGGAGAAACATGCATTATTTTCATATCACAGATTACTTCAATAACAGATAATAATACTCATAATCTTTCGAGTGTCCATTGCATTAAACTAAAATCAACCAACTGCTTCTGCAGACCAGTTCATCAGCACTAAGTGGCCATGGTGGTGAATGTCATTCAATTTATAGAAAACGTTACGCTTGTACTAGCGTATCTGACGATCGCCGTGAAGAAGGAGTTGAATGGAATAAGTCGAAATTGATTGGCTCTACAACTCAGTTCTATTCAGTTTCCACCATGAATACTGTTTCCAGTAAGAGCACTGGCTCTACTGTGACTATTATTTCCACTATGCATGTATCCATTCCAATGGAAATTTCTTCTTATTTATTTCGAAACGTTTCTGAGCGCAATGATTTTTCAATTAACAATTCTATTACTCTGGATGGAAAAATTGTAGATGCTCTTGATTTATATGTTCCACCGGTGTTGATAATTCTAGGAGCCGTATGTAACATACTGGTCATTGTCATCATGAGATCCACTTATTTTCAAAATGTATCAACATCGTTATATATAAGTGTCAATGCATTGGTCGATTTTGGAAGTCTGGTTTTTGTTCTTCCTCCTCATTGGATACACGTGAATTTTCCTTGGATTATTTCACATGGACCTAATTCAGATATCATGTGCAAAGTATTAAACTTTCTAGGATGGTACACAAGTGATTATGGAATCATTCTGACTGTTGCCATGACAATAGAACGTGCAATTGCCATGCGGTTTCCTCTGAAGGCAGCATCGTGGTGCACTCTACGGAAGGTCAAACGAGTCATATTTAGTCTTGGCATAGTCATCCTATTAAAGGATTTCCACATAGCGATTAAATCAACACTAGTTGAAAAAGATGTATCCGATCGACTTTGTACCTATGATACTTCTGACGCGACTTACATGTATTTCGTAGATAATGTTTGGCCTCATCTTCATAACGTCTTTTTGGGCATTTCTTTTATTTTAATTATCATTAGTAACATCATTATTGTTAGATCTGTAAGGGAATCTGATAGCCTCGCTATTGTCTTCAACTCAAGAAGACAACAACCGAACGGATCGTATGTTGGAAGAGTCAGTTCTCGGAGTAGACAACTGTCGATAATGATGATATCTGACTCCTTAACGATTGTAGTCTGCACGCTACCATTTGCTGTCTTTACGACACTTGAGGCAAACATACAACTTTTCCAAAATACTTCAGAAGACGGAGCTAAGAGACATCTTTTATTCTCGATTTCTCTTTATCTGCTTTATGTAAATAGATGTGCAAACTTCTTTCTGTACTGTTTTAGTGGACAGCGTTTTCGCCTGGCATTAAAAGAGTTATGTTGCTGTAAGATTCAAAGATATGAGTCAGATACGGGACACAGTGAAATCATGAGAAGAGCGTTCACAGACTCAAACTATACTATATCCACTATATCTCTGAACGATCAAAGAATGTCAAAATTTACTTCACTGAATCCAATTTGATCCTTTCCATTAACTCCAAAAATGAATTATTTTGTATGTGGTGTTCACGATGTTTTACTCAGAATCACTCTAGTACGATGGAGAACATTTTGGAAACTAGCTTTAAATGAAGAGATATTAAATATTTCAAGTTAGTACTGTTGTTATCACAAGAAAAGCAACTACACATAAGGAAAGAAAAGTACCATTTTTTTCATCATTGAATTTTCAATAAGTCCTAAACTCCTCCGTCCTTCACAGTGATAATCTGAATTGAACTGAATAATGGACGATAAATTGTTTTTAAAAACTAGTACCAAAAAGTGCAGTTAGTTGAGAAGTAGCTTACATATAGTGTGTTCTCGAGCAATTTTTAATTATATAAGACGAATTCCTGAAGTCCATTATATGCATGTATCGTACAACAGGCATTTAATTACTTGACTCATTGTTATTAGGTTACGTCTCTACATGTATTGAAGTACTAAAACATCACAAACAAAAAACCCTGTCATTACAATCTAAATACAGTGAGATGGACTTTTTGTATATTTAATTTGCATTGTTTATTGGCTTTTCTAAATGAATATATATATATATATATATATATATATATATATATATATATATATATATATATATATATATGTGTGTGTGTGTGTGTGTGTGTATTTTCTACTTGACCTTTGTCCACAATCAGGTTAATGGTACATGACCTGTAACATTTATTTCGTAAACAACATAATATATGATAAATATTTCTCTATTATTGCGGATTAAATATTCTGATCCTTATTAATGGTAAACTTGTTTACTTGAATTTGAGTTAAAGATATATTCTTGATTCTGACTTTAGAAACCTCTGGTATGAAAATTTCCTTTCAAGTTGACAAAGTATTTTCCGAAAATGGTAATTGTGACCTAGATTTAGTAGAGGGGTATATAATCTTGTTTACCTAAGATTTATTCATTCTTATCTTGACATCTGAATAAGAATCAGTCCTGTTGTTTTGTTCTATTTTTAATTTAGGTGGAATTATTTATTTGAATCATTATTCACTGGAATTACAAAGTGCTCAGTAATATTCGTGTAATAAAACATTAATTTGGAATTATAGTGACTTTAGACAAGGACATTTTAGATTATATTATTGTAATATATCAAAAGACTGTTCACAAATCGACACAATCCAAGCTATGAAAATATCAGTACATTCAAGACTACATGCACATCAACATATTTCAATACTACAACTTTTTGGGAATACTACTTGAATTCAATTGGAACTTCATACATTTGGACTTGTGATAGAACATTTAGGACTATTTGGGATTTTATATATAATTCTTTAAGTTCTTTTTAAATTTTCACTGTGTATTCTAAGAAGACAGCTCCGGTGGCCTAGTGGTTAGAGCGTCCACCTCGGGTGCAGGAGGTCGTGGGTTCGATCTCTGGCTGAGTCAAACGGAAGACTTATAAAAATGGTACTAACAGCTGCCTCACTTGGTGCTCAGCATTAAGAGGTTAGTGTAAAGATTGGTTGGCCTGGTGCCATGATAACGTGACTGGGTAGGACATGATGCTACATGTCTGCTGAATGAAGTCCCAGTGCTGGACATCATTATAAACTACCACACTGCAGATATCGTAGACATATGACAGAAAAATGCTTAAAGCTATGTTAAAAATCCAAATCTCTCTCTCTCTCTCTCTCTCTCTCTCTCTCTCTCTCTCTCTCTCTCTCTCTCTCTCTCTCTCTCTCTCTCTCTCTCTCTCTCTCTCTCTCTCTCTCTCTCTCTCTCTCTCTCTCTCACACACACACACACACACACTGTAATCTAGGAAAAAGTAATAACTGTTGAATTTTACAAGACTTATTAGTTTTCCTTCATTTTGTGTTACTTAGTTTAAGATCATAGAATCGTAAGCACTTTCCTACAAAGGACACATCAGGGATCCGACCTATAAATCACACTTTCCTATAAAGAACAAATCAAGGATCCGACCTATAAATCACACTTTCCTATAAAGGACACATCAGGGATCTGACCTATAAATCACACTTTCCTATGAGGGGCCTCGAGTGGTCTAGTGGTCTAAAGCGCTGACCGTTACGGATCACCGCCATCTCACCTCTGCGTGAGTTCGAGTCCAGACTCGGCTAACGTGGGTAAGTGAGAAAGCCTGCCAGTAGCTTTTCGTGGGTCAGTGGTTCTTCCCGGGGTTTACTAGGGTTCTTCCTCCACCATTAATACTGGTCGCCATGTAGAGCCTATCTTGTGCTGAAAAATGGCGTTAAACCCTACAACAACACACTTTGCTATAAAGGACACCTCAGGGATCTGACATATAAATCACACTTTCCTATAAAGGACACATCAGGGATCTGACCTATAAATCACACTTTCCAATAAAGGACACATCAGAAATCTGACATAAATCATACTTTCCTATAAAGGACACATAAGGGATCCGACCTATAAATCATACTTTTTTATAAAGGACACATCGGGGATCTGACCTATAAATCATAAATCACCGATCCTGAGTTCGAGCTTAACCTTTGTTTTCACCAGTTGCCAAACGCGTTAGATTTGGAACGTCCTTTCTGATTGATTTATAGCGGCATCTCAGTTTTGTGAGCTCAAAGTCGTGAACTTCGTTCTTTATCAAGATATATCTTTATAGAGAGGTCATTTGATTGATTGATAATAACAACCTTTATTAGCACGTGTCCTTTTTAACAAGACATCCACTCACATGGAGTTCACTATATCTTCTAAGCAGATAAAAACTGTTTTACGAATGAAAGGGTCATGGGGGTCTCTTCACATCACAAACACAGATCTGATCATTTTTTGTGTTGCTATTTTAGGATCATCACAGACCTCTTACAAATGTCAATTAATAGCTTTCTGTTTGTGAATGCATTGGAATGCTTAATAAATTAACCTAATTCAGAATGTCAAAGTCATACACATAGACCGCTACACAATGTATTATGCATTCCGTTACCACAGATACAATAATAAGCTCGAGGGATATTGTATTCTGATGCCCGTCTCCTGGCTAGCTAGCGCTATATATCAAATATAATGTCAGCTAACAATTCAACGTTACAACAACGTTGCAGCAACGTTGTTCCAAAGTTGTGGCAACGTTATTATATAAGGTTGGGCTAACGTGATTCGGTGAACTTGCTGGAATGTTTTTACAACATTGTTATAACGTCACAAAATAACATTTTAATAGTACTCAAAACCCCAAAACGTGAAAAGTGAAGAATGAAATCTTCTTGTGTTTCTGAAACCCGTAAGCTATACTGCTGGCAAGAAAGGACAACAGTTCAATTAAAGGTTACAAAAATGTCAACATTACGGTCCATTTAGGAGTGGTAGTAGGTGCTAGCATAAATTTGTAAGAAGACTGCCTCTGTCGCCATATTGGATGTCCGATTTGCACCATTTTCGTTTGGGACTAAACAAACATCACCAGTCATGTGACCATATCTAGAAGAAGTAGCAAAACGATGTTAGGTTACACGAATACACAAATCACGCAAACATTATACAAATTTGCTAACTTAGAATGTTGTCATGCGTGATAACTCCCGCAAATTGTTTCAAAAAGTAGCACATATAAAAATGCACTCTTCAATGCTTGGAATTTTATTTAACTGATAAACTGATTAAGAATTTTTAAATAAATAAAAGATAAGGATACTTAATTTACAAGTGGGAAAGGAAAAAGAAAATAATTAAACATATTTTAGCATCACTTTATTTTTATGTTGATTTTCTGGAGTTTATTCAGGTTAAACATCAGAATCGGTATCCTCCACAACAAGTCAGTATGTGTATTCTTCTGCTCCGGCAAATTGAAAAAAAAAAAATGAATACAGCCATAGATCATCTGAGCACTGCTTACATACTAGAAATCAGGTTGACTAGTGTTGTGAAACCTTCTTCTCTATAATTGTGCTTCCCTCTATATCGCTAAGCAGGGTTACAGTTGTGTACACACTTGTTAATTAAAGCATGTAGATGGTGAAATCGATTTGCACATAAGTAATTTATGCATGCTATTATTTAGCAAGTAGACTGTATAGTTTATAAAAGATATTATTCACGTGTTCTGTGTATATTACTCACAAACACCTCATGTACAAAATAATCACTGAAAAATACCAGTACTGAATTGTTTAATCACTAATATCATCATAATATTAACAAAAATATCAAAATTGTATGGGTTATTCATGTATGTAATTATCAAACCTTAATTATCTTTTTATGTGCATTTCCAATGCTACATATATGCATATCAGTAATTATACATCTGTCTAGATATAAACTTCGTTCAATTTCGGATGTAATTCATATTATTTTATTATACTTGATTTTTTTTAAAAATATGTATATTTTGGTCAAGATACTACGTTTTTGAGCTAGCACATGCGCAATTCAAAAAACGTTAACTCGAAACATTTTATTATGTAAATACATCCTCATTCTCATCCCTACCCCATCCCAAGTGTATCAATATAATTTATTTAATACGAGTCAGATCAACGTAACAGTTTTATGTCATTTTAGGTACAGACTGAACAGGTCGACCGAGAGACTACACTTTCTTTGTGTTAATGTTGCACAGCCGGATGGCATGGTGTCTATTACATGCCGGGTTTGACTGTTAATTCGCAACTATGTCTACCATGTCAACTCTCGTACCAAGAATATAGACGCGATTGTTTTATATTAAATGGATGCCTTTGAAATGGCGCAGAAGATAATGATAAAATAATTTTCTCAGTTTACATTCACTTAGCACTGTACATACATTCGATGCATAAATGAAAATCGGAATTTGTTTTCTTTTTACGTTTTCTCGGTGACAACCAGGCCATCGCTGGAGGTCATAAGCTCCAATATTATGTCTGAGTTTGAGTTTTCACTATCAGTCAATTAGAAATGAACTTTTAAAAACGTAGCATCACTTGTAAATAAATATAACAAAATCTCAAGGAGAAGCTCAGTTAAGTTTTTATTATGTCCAGGTCCGGACAGGATTTAGATTTCACGTATTTATCGTAAGTCTGGAATTAAAGGTCGATCATGAATCTAGTAATATCATTGGCTGAAACGTAAGCCTTGCTAAAATATGACCAATGACATTTTTGGGGTCTTGACTCAAATTTAAAACATAATGTTGGTGTCTAGAAATTACACTATATATTTCGTTATTTTTTATGCTGATTTACATCTTCCACGACACCCATTTATCGTGAGACACATACCTTCGTCTATGATTGGAAAAAAGTAAAATTAAAAACTTAAAATATTTGTAAACCACTAACATTTTTTCAGAAACCAAGATGGTTGAGATTCAGAAACAGATAAAGAAACTCAGTTTGAGATATGCACAAGTGAAAAGCAATATTACAATCCACGCCTAAAGGACACACGGTACTAATGGTATGGACAAATAGAAACCAGCCTGGATATGGGTAAACATAAAACGAATCTTTTGAAATCTTATCCTAGTTGTAAGTGGAATAAAAACCACAGACATTGTTTATTGAAGGAATTTCAGTCCTTTAACAGTCTCGAGTTTGGAACACACATTACTAAAATTAGCTCCGGACTCTTTGATGCGGAATTAAAAGCACGTTTCAAACACATGCAGGTCCAGAAAATGCCGCGACTCATATCCTTTCCTTTACACAGAAACCGACGTCCAGGTTTTATCAATACAGTAAATATAGATCATGAGCACTCAGACATTTTAATTTATTGAATTTTGAATATCATGGTGTTTGTATAGGTTTACTTTGGGAACTGAATTAGTACCGTGATTCATAAAATTAAACTAATTCGGCGTGCGTTTGATTTGGATTTTTAACTTTGCTTTGTTATTTTTCAGTCATATATCTCTACGACGTCTGCAGTGTGGTAGCATATAGTGATGCCTAGCACTAGGAAATCATGCCGCAGACATGTAGCATAATCTTCTCACCCATTTACATTATCCTGACACTAGACCGACCATTCCTAACACTGACCTCTTAATGCTGAGCGCCTGGCAAGGCAGCTGTCAGTATCATTTATACAAGACTTTGGTATGACTAGGTTTCGAACCCGCGACCTCCAGCATCCGAGGCGGAAGCTCTAACCACGAAGACACATGAGCGATCCACACGAATTCGTGCAAGCAAGAATAGTAGAAATAAGTTGAATCAGGTGAAAGCCAAACTGTTCGATATATATGCATGTTATCGCAATACAAAAGGTATGCATTACCACTTCATATGATAACACGTGCATCTTTAATGTATTTAAGCGAATTTACAATTGGCAAATGTAGTAACGTTACAGAAATCTATGGTGGCATGTTTGATACACAGAAAATCATTATGTACATATATTCGCTAAATACAAGAGATGCATGCTTGTATATTTGCTTTGTTTTTTATTGGTTTCAATGGCACTTTTAACACAGTACATATTACTTACATCATGGTATGGAATTTGGAGAAAAGTATATTTCAAAAGCACAACGATACCATCTATCCGTCTACTTTTGATTACCAAACCGACGCTCTATACTAAATAAGCTACATACGGGCATGTGTGTGGAGTATGGTACAATTGTACAGAATACGTGATGTGATGTGATGTGATGTGATTATGATTTCTAACGTTGCTTTTTCAGTCCTATCACTACGATGTCTGCAGTGTTGCTGTTTATAGTGACGTCTAGCACTGGGGCATCATGCCGCAGACAAGTAGCATGATGTCCCATCCAGCCAAATTATCCTGACACTAGGCCGATCATACCTAACACTAACCTCTTAATGCTGGGCGTCAAGCGAGGCAGCTGTTAGTACCATTTTTGTAAATCTTTGGCATGACTCGACTGGGGATCAAACCCACGACCTCCCGCATCCGAGGCGGACGCTCTAACTACTAGGCCAACGGAGCGGTTGTGCAGAATACGTATGTATCAAATGTTAAACTGTGACCTATAAAATATAACAGAATTTGTTTGTGCAGGCACATGCGTGTGCTTAAATACATCATCTTTCAAGAGTGGGGACCAAGTATCATCAATACACAAGCGGTTTTCAACACGATTTTCAAATATAGGTAGTTATAGGTAAAATAATGAAGAAGATTTGGGGCAGAAAGTAAGAGCGAAAGTAAGAAATTAGAAGTAGAAAAACAATTATTATTATTATTATTATTATTATTATTATTATTATTATTATTATTATTATTATTATTATTATTAAGTAATTTTAACTAGCAGTTAAAATATTACAATGTTCATAATACAAGAAAAATGTATAGCCTCTTCAGA